>JACGWL010000584.1:0-49800 GCA_034509725.1 Sesamum angolense
TAGATTTAGAATAAACTTATAAATAATTTTCATGTAATCTGGGAGTCGATCGATTTCATTGATATCCCACCTGCAAAAATCAAGTTATTTTTCAATGAAATCCGTATTCACAAGATGAAATTATGATTATTTTTTCATTCACGGACAAGTAAATAATTATACTTTTCCAAGGTCTTAGTGAAAAGGTCAGCTTCTTCAAGTGTGGCATAATTATCATACGTATCATCCATTACTGTAAGCATTAGCACGCTTTTAGTAATTGCTATTCGGGCGTAAGAGTGCTCAGGTTGAAAATGGAAAGCCATGCCCCAAAAATAGCCCTCCACCAATCTGTCTCTCACGTACGGTAGCTTGAACATGAAATCTTGTTCATTCCACCACCTTTACGTTGTAAAAGGAAAAAAAAAATAACGTTACCGCTTATGTTAATTTACCTAATTACATGTTCAACAATACGCAGATGTAGTAATAAGTATGTTACGTACCTGGAAAGATCATGGAGTTCTTTCTTATACAAATTTTGCAAATAATTAAAATCCAACTTGGCGAGTCTTAGAAGTATTTCATTTTGTGATCCGTCCATCCATAAACGGAGATGTAATGGCGGGCTTCTACTCTTGCAACACCCCTATGAAGCGGTTGCTCTAGAGCTCTCTTCACTTGGTATTGAAGTGGAGGCTCTAATTGTTGCACCATACGTTTTAGGTGATCGGCTGTAAAGCCCACCGCGTCTTCTAATATGTCTTCCCCATGAATCCTCACGTTGGCCGCTTCATACAAGCTTAGCAAGCCCTTAACATCACTGGTGAGGGTTTCTTCAAATTTACCGTCTGCACCCTTAAACTTGTTGAAAACATCTGGTTGATGATCAAATAAGTGACATGAAAATCATATAAGTTGTTTTCTTTTCTCGTAAAATTAGTATGATCTACATGAACGAAAGCTTGCGAAAAGGAGCCCTTCTTGTGATGTGCATCACATCATAACTGCATTTCTAAATTTTAAGATATTTAATATAACTGCATTTCAAATCGATACATTTGATAATGTTATTATATATGTGCGTATATCAATAAAACGAGTAAGCAGAGACTGATCCTAAAGAGTCACATATTGCAAATGAAGTGAGAAATATATAGGAATTGACGAAGAACCTACAGCAAGAGACAGAATAGCGATGTTGCCTGAGCACACGAAATTGAAGTGCAGTAGTGAACAAGTCATAGTTGTCCTGCAGCTCCTTATCTTCGGACTGAAATCTGAAGATTTCTCGGAGCTGATCTTCAATCTCTTGTTCAAAGTGATATCCCACTCCCAAACGCTCAATTGTGTCAACTAATATTAGTTTCTCAATTGTTGTACTTCCTTCAGTCATCAGCATGCTTCTTACTTGGTGCTTCAGTTCCTGAATTGATTCAGCATACTTTTCTTGTACCTATATATATCGTTTACCAACACATGGGATGGGATGCATAAATGTTCATAAAATTATCGAAATAATTAAGCTTCGAAAAATTCATGCTATAAAATCGACATGTTAAATGCATGCATGGATCGCTTGCATTTTTACCCTGTAATAAGAACTAACAGGCAAAAATAGAAGAGCTACACTGACCTTATCGTCGAAAGAAAACGAAGTGAAGGCATCACCCCACATGCTCGGGGAGTAATTCGTAATGGGTGGGCGGACATAATTGGGAAGTGTATCAGTAACGTTGGTAGCTGCAGCCATGTTTGTGCCCATCTCTCAATATCTGTATTTTTTTTTTTTACATGTATCAATGACTAATTCACTTATTTATAGACATAGCAGATTCCGAATTTATATCAAGTTTAGGATTTGTAGCTAATAATCCGAACCTATCTCTCTAATGTAAAATGACTAACTGTTAGGCCACTCAATAGACTATTGACGGGTAATAGTTAACTTGAGGCAAAATTATTTTAAAAATGCAAAACAAAAAATTATAAAAATAGAGTGCATCGAAAAGTGCTCGGAAAATAGGTATAATTACGTTTTGTAATAATAGTTCTAACAAGTTTTTTTTTTTTAAATAAAGTTGCAGTAGAACCGCTTTTTTAAATGCAGTTTTGTTTTTTTTTTCTTTTCAAAATTTCAAATTATAGAAAAAAAAAAAGAAGATTTAAATCTCATATGAACCTTTATAATAAATTAAAATTTTTAAATTTTTTATGTTTAATAAGTTTATATTAAATTAAAAACTAATTTAATTTAATTTGAATAAATTACATCGAGCTCCCCTAAATTTTAATATAATTATAGGAGACAAAATCCTTTTTTGGTTCCGTTAAAAAATGTTATTTTCAGTTTTCGTACAACAATTGTAGGGTGTGTCGATTTTGGTGCCATAAAACATAAAAATATGCTTTTTTTATCCCAAGTTAACAGTAGAGGCTACGTGTCTCTCACGTGGCCATTAACGGCCATTAACTCCCATTGGCTCACGTGACTTTGACTAATTTTGACTTCAAAGGCTTTGTTTAAATTTATTAATATAAAAATATAAATAATTTTAATTTAAAAATTAATTTAGTATTTAAAAAAAATTATCTAATACTTTTACTCAAAAAATAAATTTTACTTTTTATAGTTTGTGCTCAAATATTAATATATTTTTAGATTAAATAATAATTCAATTTCAAAAATAGTAAAGTAGATCCTAAAAATTATCTGAAATACAAATAGTTATAATTTTCCAACTATTTATTATATATATTAAAATAATTTTTTTCTAACATTTTTATTTTTGTAAAAAATAAAAAGAAAAAAATCTTATAGGTTTTGGTCAAAATATTTTATTTTTCTTTTAATGGTACCAAAAGATATATATATATATATATATATATATATTTTTATTTTTAGTACCATTGAAGGATCTTTGAAGTAAAAATCAATCAAAGTCACGGAAGCCAATAATAGTTAACAGCCGTTAACCGCCACACGGGAACAACGCCATATTAACTTGGAACTAAAAAAGTGTATTTTTGTGTTTTATTGTATTAAAAGCGGCACTCGCAATAATTGTGGTATCAAGAATAAAAATGATATTTTTTAACTGAATAAAAAAAAGAATTTTGCCCTAATTATAGGGATCACATAATTGTTAGAGAAATTACAATCACCCTCTTGATAATAATAGGAAAAATAATTTAAATATAGCAAAAATAAATGAAAATACTGTACTTCTAAAATAATTAAAATTCTAGGTTGACTCGCTTTAACACAATGCGGTTCTGACAAGTTTTTTAAATATTTATATAAGATTTATTTTACTTTTCATTCTCAGTGTATACTCTTTCTTCAATTTTAGTACCTTAGAGTTTTCAAATCATCAGACTTAGTATCCAAAATTTTTAACTTTCATCCCCATGAGTACCCTCCATTAATTGATCAGTAAAACTAACGGTCAACCCAATTTTGGAGGGAAGATTAAGGGGGGAATTTGTTTATATAAACCCATATTTAGCTTCCAGTTTATTCGACATACAAAAAAAAATATATATTTTAATTTTTTTATAATTTCATAATTAAGGACAATTAATTTAAAAAAAAAAATACATTTTTGATCCAATTTCTATAAAAAAACATACCAATTTTTGACGTGTTTTATAAATTACAGCCAAACATATCCAAATATAGACAAAATCCCGTCAAATTTTTTCTCCAAAATTGGGTTGACCATTTGTTTGGTCAATCTAACGGAGGGTACTCCAAAGGAAGAATTTTGGCAATCTAATACAAAAATTAAATAAAACCTTATGAAAATAATAGAACGGATAAATTGTTGGACGTGTGTTATTATCAAGAGAATGACTGTAATTTTTCTAAATTTCACTACTCCATGTTTCTCTCCAAATTTCACCATATTTGTTTTTTTTTTTATAAATTTTTATATTTTTAATAAACTTCCAATTATAAAATATTATTTCTCTGTCATTTCACCCCGCGTTTCTTTATTCTCATGAATTTTTATTTTTTTTTCTTATCACGATTTTTTTTCTCCATCTCATATAATATTTTTTTATATGCTCGCGAGAAGTGCGTGCAACGACGACTAGTATAATTAAAGAGCATCTTTTTGGTATTTTTAATTATTTGGTCTGTCAATTTATTTGAATTATTTTATTAACCTCTATTTCTCTCTCTCTTATCTCCCTCCTCCACTTTCTATTTTTTCCATTCTCAACTTCCACATTCCTAACTTTTCGAAAAAAAAAAAAAAAAAAAAAACTTCCACATTTTTTTTCTTCTCTAATTTATTCCAATAAATTTCTATAACTTTTTTATAATTTTTAGTATTATTTATTTAATTAATTAATATTTTTGTAAAATTTATATTTTGTTATGCACATATATGAATATGCCATATATACTAATTATTAATTAAAGGAGAGGAATCTTTTGACATCGCATTGATTTTTGGTTTACTATTTTATTTTTTTTAATTTATCATGTAACTTCTTATTCTTCTAGTTTTATGAGAGTTGTACTCATTTCAAAGTTTAAAATGCTTTAAAAAGATAAAGGAAACAATTATGATTTTGCTTAGCGTAAATTTGAGTATGTATTTGTAGTTATTTTTTATGATGATAGTGGAAATAATATTTATTTTTTACACACACACCATGTGTCCTTATTGCTAATTTTTATATTATTGAGGAAGCCATGAAATAATTAAAGGGACCAGTATCCATAATTCTAAAGACACACTAGAGCATTTAGGTTTTCATTAGGTATATTTAAATGGAGGCTTAATTGTATTTATTGCCTCGTATATTAGGGGGTAGCAAAATAAGGACCCTAAATATAAAGGTGGCAAAAAGTACCCCGTAATTATTATTATTAATTTTTTTTACAATTGTAGGACTCCGACCATTGTCTTTTTACAAAATCGCCGAAATTTGGTTGTGGACAAAATTACGGCTATTTATTTGGGGCTTTTGTTGACTAGGCGTTTTTTTTTTAAGATCAACTGCCACCTAAACATTTAAGTGAAAAAAAAACCTCTTCCACATAAGCAATGACGTGGAAAAAAATAAAACACCTTTTTATTTGAATTTTTATTGATTGGATATTTTGTTTATTTCTCCTCTACCACATAAAAATAAAATTTGAATTTATATATATACTAGCTATCGTGGGATGGGGTGTCTGAATATGTATAAATAATTTTTCACACTCTAAAAATTATCATAAATCAAAAAATATATACATAAAATATAAATACTTAAAATTATGATAAATTAGATTATAATATTATAGATAATTTTAAATTATAAAAATTAAAATTATTATTTTATATAACATAAATTAATTAAAAGAACTTACACCCCCTAATCCACCCCCCCAAAAAAAAAAAAACCCTCGCTCCTAGCCCTGCCATCACGCGCACCTCCTAATCCCTACCTCCACGCCACTGCTCCGGAACGGGGGCGAGGCGCCCATATCCTGGGCGACGGCGCTCACATCTGGGCAATTGCGGTCGCCCAGTTGTCCGCTGGGCAATAGTGACGTTGCCCAGACTGCGTCACCCCTCTCTATTGGGGCTGCCGTCACTCCTTTCTGCACAGCGATAGTGGTGGCGCCGGAGCCAGGAGAACGGATTTGGGGTGGGTGGGAGAAGGGTGTTTAATTTTTTATTTAAATTTATATTATATAAAGTAATAATTTTATTTTTATAATTATACACATAATAAATTCTATATTAATTTTATTTATTTTTTTGTGTAAGTGCTTACGTAGCACATAAAAAATTTTAAAAAAAAATACCCAATCAGCAAAAAACCCAAAAAAATAGGCCTCATTTTGTCCACATAAGCAAATTTCGACGACTTTTAAAAATTTAGTGGCCGGAGTCCTATAATTGCAAAAAAAAAAAAAAAAAAAAAATAATAATAATAATAATAACTACGAGGTATTTTTTGCCACCCCTTTATTTAGGGTCTTTGTTTTGCCATTTTCGGGACAATAAATGCAATTAAACCTTTAAATAGATGTCTAATTAATGTGTAGACAATATAGCTCGATATGTCTACTAGATATAACGTGACCCAAAATTTAATCTTTTAATATAATATCTATCTATAATCTATGCTACTATAAACCAAAATCTTTGTGAATACTCAAATTTATTTTTTTCATTTATTTCTTTGCTTATAAAAAAAAAAGTCAGAATAGCAATTCGATATTTTATATATAATAATTTCATAATTATAATTTTTTTTCTGTCATCCCATACTGCACGTTTCTCTCACCTTATTTATGTGTTTCTTTTTCTTAAAAATTTTCATATTTTTTATAAATTTATAATTATAATTTATTTTTTTTTCTCTCACCTCACATTTCTTTCTTCTAGGGACATCTTTCTTTCTCATACCCTCTCACCACTTCTATTTTTTTTTATATTTTTTTTTTCTCTTCATCTCACACCACTGTCCTTTTATATATGCCCGCGAGACAGTGTGCGGCTACGACTAGTCTTATAAAGAATAAGTCTATTATCATACCAAGTTGTGAATACCCAATTTTACCCTTTAACTCATTTAATTCTCTTAAAAGATTTGATATCAGCAATAGTAATTTCAATATTTTTTTAATAGCTCACAACACAATTTCTAAAAATGCAATTAATTTACTCCCCTGTAATATCAATATAAACTGTACAAATTATATTCCTATAAAAAAATAACAATTTTTCCCCTTATGTTTTTAAAAATATATAAAAAAAAACAAAAATGTTAGTGAGAAGAAAAAGACGTGAAAAGATACAAAAATTGGGGTTTAATGCAATTTACCTTTCTATGATATTGCAAAAATGAGCAAATTACCCCCTTTTGATAAAAAAAAAACAATTTACCCCCTTCTGTTTTTATAAATGAAGCAATTTACCCCCTCGTAAATTGCTTCATTTTAAGCCTTTTTTTTTTTTTTAATAAGGGGGTAATTTGTTCATTTGCAATATCATAGAAAGATAAATTACATTAAACCCCAATTTCTGTATCTTTTCACGTCTTTTTCTTGTCACAAACTTTTTTTTTTTTCATGCTTCTATTTTTCTCCTCCCACACCATTTTTCTTACCCCTTTCAATCTGCCAGAGTTCTTCACGTTACTACAAACTAAACAACTCCCTGTTTGCAAAAGAAGACTATCGTAATTAATACCAACACTCAATTCATTTCAAACCAACTTGTTAATCCTCAATATGTTGCACCTCCAAAGCTGTTTACATGTGTTTTTACCCCTAAATAAGTTGACTTTTGAAATAGTTTGAGAAGATTTTCATAAGATACAACCTCCAAAGCTTATCTGTACCTCTAAAGTATAAGTAAACACAACCTATTAAACTTTAAAAACCTATTTTTTTCCACACACCTCTTCATAGGTGAATAAATAAAACTTTCAACCTTTCGTCATTATAAACTCATATTTTATGTCTAAAATTGTAGAACCTAAATGGCATCGTCATAAAAAGATACAAAAAAGTCGAGACAGTTCGTTATTGCGATTTTGAGGTAGTACAACTTTATTTGTATGAATTAGAAATATCTACTGGAATTGATCGAGGATATTGGATTTAATAAAAATGAGTTTTCAAAGTAGAATTAGGCCATGTTATTGGTTTTGAAGAAACAGTTTTTGGGTATAGAAAAAACTCATTTTATTTATTCATCAAATGTTTTTTATTTTATTAAGAAGAAATTTTATTTTTTGTTATTTTTGGATCTATTTTTGTTCCCTACAAAATTTAGATTTTTAAAATATTTTTGGAGATTAATTTTTGATAGAATAGAACCTCCCAAGCCTATCTCTACCCAGCCACCATCTAATAAGTATGTAAACATATCCTATTCGAGCAAAATATTTTTTTTAGTCCCATAAAATAAGGGCATAATTTATTTTGGTACCACAATTATGGCAGTTGATGCTTTTAGTTTTATTAAACTAAAAATCACTTCTTTTTAGTAAAAAAAAAATGTGATTTTGGGCCATTTTAATCCCAAACAACACCTTTTTAGTCCCAAAATCATAACACACGTGACTTTTTGGAACTAAAAATATGTGATTATGAGTTTTTTGAGACTAAAAGTGACTACCATAATTGTGGTACCAAAACAAATTATATCCTTATTTTATGGGATTAAAAAAATATTTTGCCCTACCCTATTCAAACTATAAAATCTATTGTCTACTACACATCTCTTCATAGATGAGAATAAACATACCACCATAAACTCATGATATTCCACGTCTAAATTTGTGAGTTTAAATTGGGTCTGGTAGGAAGGAGATTTAAGGAAGTTGAGGCACTTCATCGCTGCAAATTTAAGATAACTTCAAACTTGAAACTTTTAGTTTAATAAAGTCATGATAAGATAGGTTATTTGTTATTATCTAGAATATTTATACTTTTAAGAACTATGTAATTGATTAAGATTTTGAATTATTGGTACAAAAATATTAGTAGTACTTAGTAAGTTGTATGAATTATAAATTTCAATTTGAATTTATCGGAGATTATAGATTTTATAAAGAATGAGTTTTCAATGAGGAATTTACATGCACTTTTTTTTTTTTTAGTAGTTTTTTAGCATAACAAAAACTCAGTTTTATTTGCACGTTAAATGTTTTATTTTACCAAGAACAATTTTTATGGAATCTTATTGAATGTTTAAATTATTTTTAATATATCAGGAATAATTATTAGAATTTACAAAATTATTACACGTGTACTGCCAAAAGTTAGGCATGAATCCGCCAACTTTCTTTTTCTTTTTTTTCTTTTATAAATATTTAACCTATTTTTAAATGTCTTTCAGTTATGAAACTTTTTATAAATTTGTATTACACGATATATATATATATATATATATATATATATATATATATATATATCTTATTTGTCAATTTTAAGAACTTTCGAGTTTGAGTAAATTTATAAAATTTCTTCAGTTATGCTATGCGTAGGGCTCTTCTCTACAGAAGCTTACACTTTTTAAATTATATGATAATTTTAAATAGTCTTTATGAAGATTTATTATTTTCTGTATTAACTATACTACTCTTGAGTAACATATAAAATTTATAAGATTTTTCCATATATGGTTGAATTTTAAAAAGCCATCCAATTAAACTATCAATTTGTGTTG
Source organism: Sesamum angolense (assembly GCA_034509725.1). Classification (NCBI taxonomy): domain Eukaryota; kingdom Viridiplantae; phylum Streptophyta; class Magnoliopsida; order Lamiales; family Pedaliaceae; genus Sesamum; species Sesamum angolense. The sequence goes on from JACGWL010000584.1 coordinate 9,171, forward strand.
CATTTATTCTTCAGCTCGATTTTAAAAATCCTTAAACCTTTTGTTCAATTAAATTTTATCTAATATATATTAATATATGTCAATCAACACCTTAACACTTTCTATAAAATTTTCACATTTATATACTAATATATAATTTTGCAAAATTCATAGAATAAGGTTGCCAATTGCCGTCACCCTATTACCTGTCTAGTCTAGTTACTTTATTTGACTTGAATCGATAAAAGAATAATCGAGTGAGTAGGATTATCAATTAATCTAGGAATTATTAATTTATTTTGGGTACAATTTTTTATTTAAAAGTTGCCGGTATCGTGGCGGGGGGTTCAGCCGACCCCTACCCGCTTATTGACTTGAAATCGACTCTATTACAATTGAGTTCAATTTTTATGAGGCCAATTCTGTATTAAATTAGGGGTTTGAGTCCATAAGAACATTGGGTTTGAATTAAATTAAAAGCTTTTCGCTGCTTATTTCTCTAGGATTAATATATAGGTTGAAGGCCGATTTTGATTGGGATGAATGTGATTTAAGTAATTACTAATTTATAGAATTTATGATCAATTGACTCATAAGATCCAACCCGGAATAAGTGGCCAAATAAGTGAATTCGAATTCAAAATATTCTATAAGTGGTTTCTTCCCTGATTTTACGTAATGTTTTCTTAAATATTTTCTGATTTCAAATCATAATTTTGAATTAAACAAGATGCAACCACAACCTTCGTATCAAAATTCGTCATACTACCCATAATATTTTTTCTTGTGATAACTATAGTTCCGTTATTTGAATATGTGTCAAACTTCAACGCAATTACATTATTATCTATGTGATTATATCTAGCGGTCAGACTTCTAATCACATTTTTAGATCAAACAATTCCATTATATTACAGATGATTGTTATCAAATATATATATATATATATATATATATATATATATATATATAATATATATATATAAGTATGTACTGAGAAATTAACGCTATTGAACATAAGAAGAAAAAGAAACACAAGAATTTAACGAAGTTCGTAACCTACGTCCTCGGAGCAGTGTGGCTATTGTATTTTATTTCTCAAAGAAAAAATATTCTCATCAATTTTACTAAATTACAAATACATTATATATATGAGTAACTTAACCTATGATACATTTACCAAATAACTCCTGTAACATACCTAGCAGTATGGTACATGAGCCATACCTAGCAGTATGAATTTTCAAGAAATGTATATGTTCCATGCACACCAGTTGCTTCATCATATCACTCAATTGCATAAAGTCCTTCAAACAACCAAGAGATAACAAGATCTCCGAGTTGGATGACTTTCAAGTTTCAACATATGGTTTGCATCGTGTTGCTGTGTGTAAGGATGCCTCAAACAGCTACTGCGCCAGCTGACCCAGCAAGGCCTCTTAATGAGGATCAGGACATATATAGTGGACCTACACAGTTTATTTTTTTAAAGCTCTTTACGATGAATATATTATTAACTAAACTAATTAATTTTAGTTTAAATTATTTTCCATAAGTTAAATTTTTTACTACTGCAATTTATAAATTCACTAAAAAAACAATGCTATAACAACGGAATTTTTGCAGCAAAATTTTCTTGGCAAATTTATCACGACTTTACAATGGAATTCGAAAAAATTGAGTCTTTCATGGCAAAACAACAATGAAATGTTGCAACTATTTTTTCAATAAAGATTTAACCAGCCCCACTGGCTTCCCCAACTTGGGCAACGTGGACGTGGACGTGGAGTCATAGCCCAGAGATGAGGAGGGCGCGGCAGCGTAGCCATGGATCGTCCTCCTATGCAGTGTTGATGGCGTTGTCAATTCATTGATTAGCCAAATAAATTTTATGATATTCCTCTAAGGGCATGATTGGTATGTAGTAATGGAATTAAGTAGGAATGGAATTGATTGAGGAATGAAATAAAGAAAGGAAAGGAATTGCATTGAATAGCATTTCTATGATTGGTATACTCACTAAATTGGAAGGTAATATAATTCATTCCTTACTTCCTTAGTTGATTGCATTAACATAATTGATAATTAGAAAATAATAATTAGTAATAAAATAAAATTATTTTATGACAAAATTTTGCTAAAGTATTTTTTTCTAAAAGAATTATTTATTCATAATTTTTTTGAAAATGTAGAATTCAATTATATAACAATAGTATTTTAAAAGTTTCTTACAGAAGGTTATAAATAATTTATGAAACATTTCATATATTATTTAAAAAAAATATTTATATAAACTATTAACATGATAAATAATTTATTGTCTCGTTAAATATATATATATATATATATATATATAATATTTTTCTGCCAAAATAAAAAAATTAATTCAGATAATCAAATGGACTTATGTATTTAATCAGTGCTTTTACCATTATTTATCCAGTACTCAGTTAAAATTTTTCTTTTGAATTATAAATTAATAAAAATAATTAAATATCAAAATGATATTTTTTCTTACCATGCATACATAGTTATTTTTTAATACTTGATACAAAATCTATTTAAAGTTAATATCAATTTAAACTAAATATTAAACTAATCAAGCAAAAAGAAAAAGAAAGAACTTTGATTCCCAATATATTGGGAATAGCTAATACCATATTTTTTTGGAAGGAATGGCTAATCCCTTATTTAAGGGAATAAGAATTCCCATGGGAATGGGGATTCCCAAACTTAAAATATACCAATCAAAGGTATAGGAATGGACTTGGGAATGCTCATTCCATTCCCACTCCATTCCTACATACCAATCACACCCTAAGTTCTTTATTGTAAGCCCTACCGATTTCTTTCACCTTTTCATGATTGAAACCAACATTTTATTAAGGGATAATTATATTCACATCATATTTTTTGACACTTGTGGAACTAAATGTGGTTAGGGGTAAAACAATGAAACCAAAATTGCAAACAGTGTAAGTTGTAGGACGTAAATTGTAATTTTTCCAAAAATTACACATACACTCGAAAGAAACGCTTACATTATTCCACAAACTACTCCAAGTTTTTTTATTGTCCCGAGTGATTTTCGTAATTATGCGAAACACGATAATAATTTCTGTAAACAGACCATATATTAGGAAGTGAAAATGTAATTATCCCATTGATTAACAATGAAGAAGTTGACCCGATCAAGTAAGAAATAACGGAAGAAAAGGACACATGCAATAGTTGTTACTATTTAATTATATATATACTGAAAAATAATTTTATTTTGTCACAATAATGAGTTTTACAAGTTTTAATATTTATAATTATTTTGTAAAAATTATCCTAGTAAGAATTTGTCACAAAAAAAAAAAAAATTATGCCTATAAAGTTGTCTTTAAAAGTAATTAAAAACACCGCGTATAATTATGACCTAATAACACCATATGTTATACTAAAATCAACACAGCTTGCAAGCTAAAGACTCGGCACAAACTGTAGATATATCCATTATTGTTCAATCAACAAACAACATGATCCATAGCAACATATATCTATATAATCAGATGGGTATTGGATGGACAAAGAGAGCAACAATTTGTGGTGCTAAATATTTTTGAGGATTTGTATAGCCATCTCGACCGTTCTTGTAAGTGAACTCTGCTACGCGTGCATGGTTCAGAAGCTCCTCCATCATGTCCTTAGATGTTGTTTTAGTTGACCACTCCGTATTTAAGTCCTTCCACGCATCCTCAAATAGTTCATTGAACTTGTCCACGGCTTCTTCTTTCGATGCACCATACTGCTTCGCGTAACAATCCACCGCCGTCGGCATTGTTCCGCCCTTCCCCTCACGCTTTTTCCCGAATGCCAAAACAATGAAATGGTAACATATAAATGAAATGACAATCTTGTGACACCAAAAGTTGTCAGTTATTATTACTCAGTAATCTATGTTTTTTGTTGTTTTTATTTCGTTATTTTCTAAGCAATCTATTATTTGTTTTTATTTTCGGATTGAAAGTTCAAACAATTGTTAGTCATATTTAACATTGTTAGTTCTCTATTTTACGGGATTTTTAAAATAGTTTTGAAATTAAGAAAACTCGACGCATTTAGTCCTATGTTTTATGGGATCTTAAAAAAATGGTTTCAAAATTAAAAAACTTGACACATTTTAAATGTGCCGAATTTTCTTAATTTTAAAACTATTTTGAAAATTTTGTAAAGTAGATGACTAAAAGTGTGGAACTCCTGTCCTATGTGACTGTAATTTGATATAATTCTTATTATATGAACACTGTAAGAATTATTGCTCTCATGAAATGAAAATTTCTTGTCAATTAAATTTTGTAATGTATATCTGTACTCTATACTAATAAAAAGAAAATCCCATTTTTACTTACAAAGAGCAATTACTTACACACGCCACTAATATTTTAAATAACCAAAAAATATCCCTTATGTATTTTTAACCACCGCTACTCAAATTCTTATTCTCATCTATATAATCTATACCATCTATCTATACAAATATATAAAAATCATAAATATTTTTCACTCACAAACAACATTTTAGGATACCGTGACACCAAATTTTTTGTTTCGATAACATCCCTAAGTTAATTTTCTTTTAAATATGGTATGTCGGTTTATATATTTTATTCTTATGCATAATATATTTTAAAGTATAAAAAGATTATTTATTATACGCACATAGGGACAAGTTACCAAAATGACTAATATAAATAAATACATTTAGAGGTCTTACTTCATCACTGCCCACGTCATCTGCATATCGACAAACCCTGGTGGAAGCTATAAGAGCTTTAGGTTCAGTCATCAGCCAATCAATGGTTTCTTTGGAGGCAGATTTTATTCCTGGGATAATCCCCAAGAGTATGACATAGATGCAGCTCGTGACCACCGTATTGACAATGTACTCTTCATATGTAGGCATCTGTCCTCCCATGAACCATTGCATATGTTGTTGTACGCCTCAGCAACTTGTTTCAGCTTCAAATGATCAACATTTTTAATTGATATCGAAAGCTAATTAGAATTAATTAAGAAAGAGTGGACAAGAAAGATTTAATATGTGCTCAGTACGATGAATGATCATGGATTAATAGTTATAGTTCGTCCTTACTGTTCTTTTGGCATAAGGCACTGCAAACAATTTTCCTTGTTTGGTTGCTTCAATTTCGTAGTCCTCGTATAGATTTAGAATAAATCCATATATAATTTTCATGTAATCTGGAGTCGATGGATTTCATTGATATCCCACCTGCAAAAATCAAGTTATTTTTCAATGAAATCCGTATTCACAAGATGAAATCATTAATATTATTTTTATTGTCGATCACAAATCAATGAATTATTAATTCGGAGAAAATATAATTTTGGTCCAGTTTTTTAGAGGTGGTGACAATTTTAGTCCAAGTCCAATTTAAAATAACAAATCAAGACATTAATTTTCAAAAAATGACAATTTACGGACAAAATGCCATAATTTTGCAGAAATTGCGCACATTACCACATAAAGTTGGGGGGGTTTTCCAAAATTCGGCGAATTAGCTTACGTGGAAGTATTTTTTCAGCCGGTGTTGACGTGTTTTAACAGACCACGTAAGCACCAGCTGAAAAAATACTTCCGCGTAAGCTAATTCGTCGGATTTTGGAGAAATCTCCAAATTTATTTGGTCATGTGCCGTCATGTGCTCGATTCCAGCAAAATTAAGGCATTTTGTCCTTAAATTGTCTTTTTTTAGAAAATTATTGTCCTGATTCACTATTTTGAATTGGATCTAGGCTAAAATTACCACCGCCCCTAAAAAGCTGGACCAAAATCACATTTTCCCTTGTTAATTCTATAAATAAATGCTTCAGACCTTTCCAAGATCTCAGTGAAAAGATCAGCTTCTTCAAGCGTGGCATAATTATCATACGTATCGTCCATTACCGTAAGCATTGGCAAGAGTTTTCCAATTGCAATTCTAACATAAGAGTACTGAGGTTCAAAATGGAAAGCCATGCCCCAAAAATAGCTCTCCACCATTCTGTCTCTCACGTACGGTAGTTTGATATCAAATCGAGTTCTTTCCACCACCTTTACATTGTAAAATAGACTACAAATTACTAGATATGATCATTTATCTAATTACATGTTCAATAACACACAGATGTAATAATATGTGCATTACGTACCTGGAAAGATCGTGGAGCTCTTTCTTGTACAAATTTTGCAAATAATTGAAATCCAACTTGGCTAGTTTTAGAAGTATTTTGTTTTTCGATTCGTTCATCTCATAAAAGGAAATGTAATAGCGGGCTTCTACTCTTGGAACGCCTCTATGAAGCGGCTGCTCTAGAGCTCTCTTCACTTGGCATTGAAGTACAGGCTCTAATCGTTGCACCGTACGTTTTAGTTGATTGGTTGTAAAGGCGACCGCGTCTTCTAATACATCCTCACCATGAATCCTCATGTTGGCCGCTTCGTATAAGCTTAGGAGGCCCTTCGCATCGCTACTGAGGGTTTCTTCAAACTTATTGTCTTCACGCTTAAACTTGTTGAAACATCTGTTTGATGATCGATCAATGCATCATGTGATGATTGAGTTAAGTCATTTTCATTTCTCTATCAATTAATATGATGGAAATGAATAAAAGCTTGCTAAAAGAGCTTTTCTCACATTGCGTCGCGCGCAGATGTGCATTTATAATTTTCTTTTAATTAATATAATGTATAAACTCCTTTAAATAAAATAGATGGCGCTATTTTTGTAAACGTGGTTTGCAGCATGTTAAGTGAAATAAAAGATGCAATACAAAAAGCTGGCCAAATAGTATAAAATATATCCACTGTATTTTCAAAACTCAGCTAAAACCCCTTTATGTTTTAAAAATAGACTAAAAATCCTCTCTATTTTTTTAAATGTAGTTCAATCTCCCCTCTCCGTTAAATGTAATTAACGGCATTAAATTTTCTCAAAGTAACAGTTATGCCCTTGTTTATTGTTTATTATTCATTATTTTCATTAACCGTTGGATTTTTTTTAAACTTATAAAAGCCTTAGGATCAAATCAATTCATTTTAACCATTGAATCTTAGAAAATTAAAAGTTAAGATTTAACAAATTTATATATTTATATTCTTTAAATATTATTAATTATAAAAATTAAATTAACATAATATTTTATTCAAAATTAAAAAAAATTTAAAAAAATAATCCCTAATAACCCTGCCCAGCCCAACTCCCATCGCCATTGCCACCAAGAGAGGGAAGTGGCAGCAACGTCAATTCCCAAAAAGGTTGCCCCCACCCCTTCCCCCCAACTTGGACCACGGTGTTGCCATCGCCCTTCTCTATGAGGGCCCGGTGACGATGAATTTGTTTTTTTAAGGTTACAACCATTTTAATTAGATATGATTAAAATAAATTAAAAAACAAGTTTGTAAAAAGTTTTAACAAAAAAAAAAAAAAGTTTTAAAATAATAAAAAGTTATTTAAAATTTTAAATTGTAAAATATATATTATTTATAGTAAATAATATAATTTATTAAAATATTTTAAAATCAAACATTAATTTAAATTAGTTAGAATAAATTATTGTTATTGATCATTAATATTTACATTGATAAATATACAGTTTTTAAAAAATAAACTTAGTATATTATTTTTAATTTGTATTGCGATATTAATTTAATTATAAATTTAGAAATATATATATTTAAGTATAAAATTATTTATTGTTAATTTAGGATGAATGAAAAATATAAAAAAATATTAAAAACAATGTAAAAACAAATATATTTCATCATAGTAAATGAATAGAGAACTATAGACAAAAAAACGTACCGCAAGAAACAAAATAGCGATGTTGCCTGAGCAGACGAAACTGAAGTGCAGTAGTGAACAGGTCACAGTCATGTTGGTCCTTATTTTCAGACTGAAGAAAGAAGATTTCTCGGAGTTGATCTTCAATCTCTTGCTCAAAGTGATATCCCACTCCCAAACGCTCAATTGTGTCAATTAGTATTAGTTTGTCAGCTTTACTTCCTTCAGCCAGCACCATCCTCCTTGCTTCTTCCTCAATTCCTTAATTGCTTCCGCATACTTTTCTTGTACCTATGAAACCATTCATAAAAAATTATCCAATACACTTCCGAAATCGGCTGTAAAATCGACATGTCCGAAACTTTTTAAATAAACACTTGCTATTTTTTTTATCGGGGTAATTTGCCTATTTACAATATCACAGAGGTAAATTGGATTAAATCCTGTACAACATCTCAAAACAACGATGCAGAACAACTTTAAACCAGAAGTTAAGGTTGCAGGTGGAACATGTCTATACGCGCCAACAAACCTTATCGTCGGAAGAAAATGAAGTGAAGGTATCGCCCCACATGCTCGGGGAGTAACTGGTGATGGGTGGGCGGACATCCTTGGGGAGACTGGGAACTGTATCATCGATAACGTTGGTAGCTGCAGCCATTTTTCTGGCTAATAACCAGACACTATCTCTCAATCACTAATGTAATAATCTCTGTTTGTATATCTCTTGACGCTTATTTATAGACACCTACTCTGGGATAGCCGATTCCGAGTTGTTTCCTGTGATCAAGTTTAGAATAACACAACAAAAAATATAATGTGGTAAAAAGATATTAAGTAATAATTTTAAAGTTGTCTCGTAAACTCTATATTAAGTGACAACGATTTTGATTTTGTCATTGAAAATATTGAAATTTAGTCATGTAACTCACGGAGATTTGGTCCTGTAGGAATGAAATTTCGCAATATTTTAGTCTTGTTTTGGCAATTTTAGTTCTTTTAATCGAAAATTATATACGACTTACACATAATCCAATTAGATTGTAATTTTAGCCCAATAAAAATTCGTACAGGACCAGAAAAGCCAATCTCCTTAATTGCAAGACTAAAAATGCCAATCCCTTTTAAGTTACGTGACTAATTGCAATTTGATTTGGTCATATACAAGTCACATCCAATTTTTTGGTCAAATTGATTGGAAGAGGACCAAAATTACCAAAATTTTAAAGTAGTAGGACTAATTTGAGAAAATTAATTCGTGCAAGACCAAAAATAATACTCATCATTAGTTACAGGACTAATTTTTTTTCTTGTCACTATATAATTATTAGTAATGATTAGTGACACATCTTACTGATAAGATAAATATATATTAGAAAATACTTATTATTATGTCATTGGCTATGTGCTAAAAATCGTGGTAAATAACCATTATTAATCTTGGTTAAAAATAATACAAAAATTCAGTTTATCCACTATGAAAAATATTTGTCATAGTTAAAATGTTTTATCCATATTCGGTTAATAATCGTTGCATGACCATTGTCAATAGTTATTTACTACGTATATATATTTTTATGGAAATTAATCATACTTAAATGTTATATTTCTTTTAGTGATAGTGACAATTTAATATACAATATTTTGTCAATAATTTTTGCTAATTGCATTTTTCCAAAATAATAATCATTATTAAAACTTTAACATTTATTATTATGAAAAAATAAAAATTCTTGTCGTTAAATATATATAACAAGAACGAACGATAAAATATTGTGCATTAAATTGTCACTAAAAGAATCAGTACTATTGTATATTTATATTGTTATTAAATTATGACTACAAATATATCATTAATTATCAATAGTAACAACTTTATACACAAATATTTTTGTTTAGTACGTAAACACAAACCAAATCTTGGTTGAAAGCATTGAAGAAGCAAAGATCCAAACCAAGAAAAGCAGTACGTACTGCCATTTCAGTTGAGAAAAATCATAATAATAGAAGTTTTATTATCCTAATTAATCTAAATTCATTAGGTTAATTAAATTAGTCTCACTCCGGAAATCGGTTGAAATTCCCCCTAATCTTAGTAAAGTTTATAAATCCACTTTACTCTTAAAATGTACAGTGAGCCGAGTTGTGCTAGACCGATCTAGAATCGGATTGAACCAATAAAAAAATGGGTTGAGTTGGCCCAAGTCCGTTTGGGATCAGGCCAATCTGGATCCAATCCCAGGTATTGAAACCTAGGACCAGCTGAGCTCAATGGCCCAAGGTCACCTAATCCTGAACCAGGCCTGGGCATATAAATTTTATTTTATTATCCTAAACTAACTCTTATAGTAGCTTTTTTGTACTTTTGGAACTCTAAAAGATATTATCATTATTGTTCTATTTCTAAATTTTTAATATTTTAATTCATTAATATTTTTATTTATTTTTTCAAGGTTTATTATAAATCCTTTTGAATTTATTATCATCTAAGTTCATTATATGTTCTTAACTATTATTTTTCTAATTATAATTTTTTTTGTGGTTTAATTTATTATTTATTTTATTTCATGATACTACCATAAATTTAAGTAATTGTTAAAAAAAACTTTTATTTCATAAAAAAATAAAAAAAAAATAGGCACATTAATTCATGCCTGATTCGGGTCTGGTCTGGTCCTAGTCCTGGCCAATTCACGGGTTGGGCTTGAATTTATAGATGGATCCAATTGGGGCCTATTTAAAGGCCCAGGACCATCTTAGGAACAGTCATGAATAGTAATGGGCTGGTCCTGGGCCGAGTTTTTTTGGGGCTGGTCCGTGCCGATATATCCTACTGTGCACCTTGACTCTCTATATTATACCACTAGCATGAACCCCATGCTATGCATGATTATATATTTTTTATTATATATTATGCTATAAAATGAACCCTTTATGTAAACTAACAATTATCATTTTTAATAGATAAAATACAGTAAGTTTGACTTTTAATCTATTTTGATTATCATTGACAAAGATAATTTTCTACATCTGCAACATATTTGATTTACCAATATTTGTGTTGTATGAGGATTACTTTCACACAATTATGATATTCTATTAAATATATATACATAGATCACTTTTTACATATATTTAGACCTGTATAAAAATATAAAAAATAAAGAATTAGTCAAATGTATTGTTTGTGTTATGTAATTCATCTTTTATCAACTACTATATTAAAATATATAAATCTAAAAATGATCTTCATTATTAAAAAAAATAAAATATAAAAACAAAATAGAAACTTACTTTTACTGAGTTATAAGAAAGAAAACCGGAATGGTAAAAAAAAAAAGAAAAGAAATATGGACGATAAAAAGAAAAACTAGCTTAAAGTAATTTTAAAACCTCAATATTATTTCCTCAATTTGAACGGAAAAATAAGGAGTAAATTAATTATCATTGAAAGACAAAATATAATTATAAATTAAAACAATAACTAAGTTCAATTAAATAAAAAATAGAGCAACATAATCATCGGTCTTGATAGAATAGAACACTTTCAATGGTGCAAATAAATCCTAAATTAAAAATGAAATATTAGTATGCAAACAAAGGAAGGAACTGAACAAAAATAAATCAATAATTATAACAACAAATATTTATCATGCATTCTCTAGAAGCCTGAATACATTAATAAAAAACAGGTTGGCAGAGAAAAGAAAAACTATAATAATAAAAAAGGATAAAATAAGCAAAAATTTAAACTACAAAATAGATTGAAATGTGTAAGTAGCTATGCAACAAAATATCAAAAATAAGTTGTATTAATATGCATAAACTTGTACAAATCATACTACTCTCTATTCATTAATAATTTCAAAAAATGAAATTTATTTAAATATTTTGAAATATATTGCATTATTGTCTAAAAGTTCAAAAAGTAAACTTTATAAAAGTTTAACTACAAAATAAATAAATACAATTAAAAAATATTTTTAAAATTCTATTGAATAAGCCTCTATATTTTTTATTAGTTTAACAAACGTTTAAAAGTTTTTCAATTAAATTAAAATAACAATAATAAAATAAAATAAAGTTCAAACAACCATGTAGACTTTTTCTAGAAATAACTCGAATTACACACACATACACATGAAATTACATATTCTATACAAAGATTTATGAAGCATATGATAATAGATTCAATAGAATCGTATTTACATAGATAAACTAATTACATAAGAGTACAACATCATTAATAGACAAAAAATGATAACAAGAAAAGTACAACACAGTTAAATATAAAAATAAAATTCAGTGGATGAAACAATTATAATATATATATATATATATATATATATATATAATATAAAGATCTAGTGTATAAAAAGATACAAAAGAATAAATATTTAAATAGAAATAAAAATTAAATATCAGATAAATGAAGTAGAATCAACACAAAAAAAATATTAAATGGAATATTTACCTATTAACTTAAAAATAAATTGTTCCTTGTTTATAAAATGAAATTTGAAAAAAAAAAAATCAAACTATAACATAAAAATTTAAAAGATGAAAAATAACATATAAAAAAGTTGGATAACGAAAAGCTAGATAACAAATTAAAGCTAGATAACGAATTAAGTAGAATCATACAAATTGTTGAAAACAAATATGTATCTACTAACGCCAAATAATTTATTCCTTTTTATAGAAAAATAAAATCAAGTAATCACCATAGAAATCACCATAAAAGGATTAAATATTAAAATTATTATATATAAAGAAAATATAAAAAATTAAAAACTTTGGGTATCAAGTCTAATGACCTGAAAATTTTGAAAACTAAAATTAAAAAAATAATATAATTTAGATATGAAAAATGAAATTATCCCTAAAAATGATGAAATTTAGTATCGATTTGCGGCTAAAGTGTCGGCACATATGATAAAGACGACTTGGCCTGGTAAAAGAAAATGTTCAGATTTCAATCAACAATGGCGTGCCTTTGCTTTAAATGGAGTACTATGGATAGTCCTTAATTTTGCAAGTGACATTCAAAATTAGAGTCAATAGCATTCAACGTCTGGAAGAAGTATTTGCATTAAAATTTGATGCAAATTAAATGAGGGATAATTATTACACCCTCTCCTTTGGCGTTATTACGCATAATTCTTCGTAGTTTGAAAAATTATATTTGATATTTCTGACAGTTGACGTTTGTTTATGTACAGCAAACAAATTTTTTATTAGTCAAAATTTATCGAATTTGTTGATATTAGTAAAAGAGTTTAATAAAAATTCAGGATAAAATTCTTTTTGGTCCAAAAAATGTTATTTTTATTTTTGGTACTACATGTGGCAAGTATCATTTTTTGTATCATAAAACATAAAAGAACGCCTCTTGGGTCTCAAGTAAACGGCAGAGACCACATGTCTCACACGTGGCCATTAACTCCTATTGACTCATGGACTTTGATTGATTTTGACTTCAAAAGCTCTGTTTAATAATACTAAAAAAATAAAAAATAAAAATTTTGGTACCATTAAAAGAAAAGAAAACATCATGACCAACTTTGGCCACAAAACTATAAGGGTGTGATTGGTATGTAGGAATGGAGTGGGAATGGAATGAGCATTTCCAAGTCCATTCCTATACCTTTGATTGGTATGTTTTAATTTTGGGAATCCCCATTCCCATGGGAATTCTTATTCCCTTAGATAAGGGATTAGCCATTCCTTCCAAAAAATATGGTATTAGCTATTCCCAATACATTGGGAATCAAAGTTCTTCTTTTTTCTTTTTGCTTGATTAGTTTAATATTTAGTTTTAATTGATATTAATTTTAAATAGTTTTTGTATCGAATATTAAAAAAAAAAATTATGTATGCATGGTAAGAAAAAAAATATCGTTTTGATGTTTGATTATTTTTATGAATTCCAAAGAAAATTTTTAATTGGGTACTGAATAAATAATGATAAATGCACTGATTAAATACATTAGTTCATTTGATTATTTGAATTAATTTTTTTATTTTGGCAGAAAAATATATATTATCTATATGTTTAACGAGACAATAAATTATTTATTATGTAGATAGTTTATATAAATATATATTTTTAAATAATATATGAAATATTTTATAAATTATTTATAACATTTTGTAAGAAATTTTTAAAGTACTAACGTTATATAATTGAATTCTACATTTTCAAAAACAAATATGAACAAATAATTCTTTTAGAAGAAATTACTTTAGCAAAAATTTGTCATAAAAATAATTTTATTTTATTACTAATTATTATTTTCTAATTATCAATTATGTTAATGGAATCAACTAAGGAAGTAATGAATGAATTATATTACCTTCTAATTTATAAAGTATACCAATCATAGGAATGCTATTCAATGCAATTCCTTTGCCTTCTTTATTCCATTCCCACTTAATTCCATTACTATATACCAATCATGCCCTAAGAATTTTAAAAATGAAGTGCTACTGAGTAATTATTGCTACCAAGTAATGTTTACTTAATAATTAATTATAACATTTAATAATTCTGACATGCTCCTATCCTACATACATACAAGAAAAAAGTATGATCACATTTCACTATAATTAATTATCATAACTAAAAATAAAAAATCGATTGTTATTTCTAATTTCCATAAACGGGATCAAATATTTGCTACAATTAAAAGTTATAGTAAATATTTTTTTCATAGATAAATCATAGCAAATATTGATTAACTGTGGACTAAACTTAAGTTTTCACATCGAATTTGTCTAACTGCTGTAAATAATATTGATTTACGATGGTTTTTAATTAAATCATAGTGATTTATTGTGTAGAAAATAATTTCTTCATTTTAATATATATAATAAATAGTTATTAGATAATTTTGAATAAAAGTATTAGATAATTTTTTAAATAATAAAATACTTTTTAAAGTAAATTACGTTTCACTAAAATACCTTTAAAATAGTGAATATATACCTTATCACATGTATTGTCGTGTGAAGATAAATAAGGATAGTTTGGTTAGAAAAAATTATTTGACTTGCAATAAATCAGTAATTCAATCATCTTATTTGCAAATATAAACAAATTTAGTTAATATTAGCTAATCGAGGGGGCTATTTGTTAGATAGAAATAAACGTTGGGAATATTTAATATAATTTTTTAAACCACATAAAATTTAAGTAAAATTACATCAAACCTCAAAAAGAACTAGCAGCATAACTATCCTATTAAATAATCTTGACTATCTCATTGTATTCCTACGTTCTAAATTAATTACATATTTAGCGTTGTGGTTCGAATTTTGGAGGTTTTTTACACTCTAAATTAAAATCAAACCAATAGTACAGTTTAATTTTAATTTAAATTAGAATTATAAATTAAAAAATAAAAATCATAAAAAACGGTTTGATTCGATTTGGTTAGGGCGGATTTGGGTTGTTTGAATTTTTTTTTTTTTTTTATCACCCCTACTACTATTGAATGTGCAAAACAACTCATTTGACTTTGAAAGTCAATTTATTTTGGTATTTGCAAAAATCAATGGAATTTGATATTTTGGTGAAATTTTGTTGTTTTTATGCATTTTTTTATTATACTGTATATTATTTATAGAATATCAATCAAGATTTTTATGAAATATTAATATGGCAGGTTTTTGCCCTCCAAAACAATGTTGGAATCTTGCCTCCATAACGGAACTAATGGCTCTGTTGTCTATTTGACAGAAATTGGATTTTGGGACTATATTTGAGAAAATTCTGAAGATATGGGATGCAATCTGAGAAAAATATAACAAATGGGACTTAATTAAAATCGACCCTAAGATATGGGACAAAAAAATGAGATTTTTCCTATGTATATTTAACCCAATTTCTATATAAAAAAATAATTAATTCAAATCTTTATGGATAAATCAATTCAAATATTTTCCTCCCAATTGAAATCATTATGAAAATAAAAATGCATGCTAAAGCGGAGTAATGTAGAGATAATCGCCTAGTAATAATTTAAAAAAACTAACAGAGTTTTATTTTCAATCACCACTTAAATTGTTTGCTAAAATATAAATAGAGACAAATCGAATAAACCACTCAAAGGGTTCAATTTACTTTTGAGTCAAACAAAATTGCATATCCATAATTTGGTATATTATACCCACTACAAGAAAATAGAAGATTAGTGATAAAAAACACCAAGTGACAATTTTAATATTGTCATTAATTATATATATTTAGTGACAAGGCTGATTATTTTGTCACAATCAGAAATTTCATAATTTTAATAGTCATTATTATTTTATAAAAACTATTATTAACATGAATTAATGATAAAAAATGTGCATAAAATTATCACTAAATACAATTAATGACGATCTAGTGACAACAAATAATAGTTGTCACTATTTTATATTGTCACTATAGATGTGTCACTAATTATATTTAATGATAATTTTATAGATATTTTTGTCACTAATAACTGTATAGTGACAAGATAAAAACTATTGTCACTTAATATGTATTATTAATGATAACTTTAAAATTATCACTTGATAGTTTGTCAAGTATCATATTTTCTTCTAGTGACCGTTGTTTATACACAAAATAAGAAATGTATTTCAATTATTGTTATTGGCTGAGAGAATTTTGTTTATAAATTTATTAAAATATTTTTACTTCACTAGTCACAAAAAAGACAACAAAAAACCATTTGTTAAAATAATTAAAAGAAAATTATAAAAAATTATAGCATAAACTCTTGATAAATAGAGTATGACAATATTTGCATGTGGCCAAGCAAAAGAGAAAAGGAAAAAATATGTACTTTTTCTTTCCAGTAAAATTGATATATTTTTTTTTTATAGATATTGAATTAAATATGTATATTTTTTAATGGGATAATTTTATTATTCGTACCCAAAGTATACCCCTTTTTCACTTTTAGTATCCTATGTTCCACATTATCAGACTTAGTACCCAAAGTTTTTATTTTTCATCGGTCTGAATACCCTCAATTAGGTTGATCGTTAAGACAAACGGTCAATCCAATATGGGAGAAAAAATTAGCGGGATCTTGTTTATATAAGGGTATGTTTGGCGGCCATTTTATACAACACACCAAAAATTTCTATTTTAATTTTATTTTCATAATTGAGGATAATAATGTGGGAAAAAAACCTAATTTTTATTAAAAAATATTAATTCAAATCGTTATGAAAATACCAATTCAAATACGTCCTCCCAGTTAAAATCATTATGGAAATAAAAATAAACGCTAAATGCGGAGAATGTAGAGATAATTGCCTAATAATAATTTTAAAAAAACTAACAGAATCTTATGTTCAATTACCACTAGCATTGTTCGTGAAAAATAAACAAAAAAAAAAAAAAATTGAATAAGCCACTCAAAGGGCGTTAATGTACTTTTGAGTCAAATCAAATTGCATATTCATACTCTGATATATTATAACGTTGTTTGCGTATAAAATAAAAAATACATTTGAATTATTGTTTTTGGCTATGAGAATTTTGTGTATGAACTTATTAAAATTTTCTATTTCACTAATCACAAAAATCCAAAAATAAAATATTTGTTAAAATAATCAAAGAAAAAGTGTACAAATTATATCATAAACCCTCGATAAATAGAGTATGACAACATCTGCGTTGTGGCCAAGGAAAAAAATACTTATTTTAGTAAAATTGGTATTTTTTTTTATAGAAATTGGATTAGATATGTCATTTTTTTAAATTATTATCTTCAATTATGAAATTAAAATAAAAAAGAATTAAAATAGATTTTTTTTTGTGTGTTGAATAAATTGAAAACCAAAAATGCCCTTACATAGACAAATTGCCGCCTAAGTTCCTCCAAAATTGGGTTGACAATTTATTTTTTATGGTCAACTTAATGGAGGGTACTCATGTAGATGAAGATTAAAAACTTTGGGTATTATTGACTTGGTAACCTGGGTACTAAACTTGAAAAAGAGTTATACTTTGGGTATGAAAATTGAAATAATTCCTTTTTAATTATTGTTCTCAATAATAAAAGTGAAATCAAAATAGATTTTTTTTGTGTGTTTAATAAAGTGGAAGCCAAACATTCCCTTAAATAAAAATATTCTGCCTAACTTTTCCTCGAAAATTGGGTAGACCCTTTGTTTTACCTGTCAACTTAACGGAAGTTACTAATGTGGATGAAAATTAAAAATTTTGGGTACCAAGTTTTACACTTCCACATGGAGTTAAATTCATTTTGTCCCACTGTGTTATGCAAAAAGATTAAAAAAAACCCTGTGAAAAATTAAATATCAATTTCACCCATTGTGTTATAAAGAATAGATCACACTGCCCCTTGGTAAAAAAGAGTCTATTGTTATAGGTGCAAAGACAAAAATACCCCTCCTAGTAAATTTGGTCAACCTAGGCCTACTAAAATATACCTATCATATATCAAAAATATTTAGAAAAAATTTAATACAGAAAAAATATTTATAAGAAAAAATTTATATAGAACAAAAAATATTACTAAAATATACCTATAAAATAATTTATATAAATTTTATATGAAAAAATATTTTTTTTCTTAGTCCATTAAATATGCTCAATATTAATTTTAGTTCGATAATTAACTTATTTTTTATAAATTTATTAAATTTTAAAATTGATGAAATTTAGTTTTTTAGTAGCCGGAATTTTAATTTTTGACCAAAAAATGACATGGAGTTGATATTTTTTGGGGGGTTTTTAATCTTACGTGGCTTTAAAAAATTATATCACATATTGGATAAATTATATTATGAATTATTATAATTTATAAAATTAAAATTATTATAATTTATAAAAATAAAATTATTACTAAAAAAAAAATCAAACCCCCCCCCCCCACCCCAATCCCCACCCACCCCATCGGTTTCCCCACCCCCACCCCCACCCGCCTCCACTTCCCTCCGGCGTTGCCCAGACTTTTCTAGTGTGGGTGACCAGCTCCGCCCAGAAGCAAGAGCGACGACGTCGCCCAGAGACGATAGGCGAAGGTGTCGCCCTCGCTTCTATGGGTGACTGTGATAGCCTTGGTTGCGTTGGGAGACCGCTGTAGCCCGAAGACAAGGAGGGCAGACCCCCCGCAGCAGCCGCCGCTGCTTCCTTTTTTTAAAAAAAATTATTAATTTAATTATATAATTAAAAATATTATGTTAACAAATATTAATATAATTATATGTTTACATATAAAGTAAATTTTATTATTAATAAAGTATTGTATATTGTTTTAAGATTTATTAAATTATATATTATATTATAGAGAGGAGAGGGCAATATTATCAAAAAGGATGAAATTTCAGACCCATACTTTCAGTCAACCCGAGTGTGTATTACACTCTCTGACCTCAGGGGGTTTTTTAAATTTTTTTTCATATCAAATGGGGTGTGCTTGATATTTTATTTTTCTCAATGAATATTTTTAGTATTTCCAATATCACATGGGCATTTCTTGAATTTTTCCCCTTCCACATGGCATGCCACTCAACTTCACTGACATGTGTCATTACACATGGAAGGTACAACTGGACAAGCGCCGAACAATTCAACAAGTACTTGCCACGCGTGCAATTTCCGCCATAAATTTTAGAAGTTGCCCGAAAATTCAAAGAAAACCCTAATTCGAACTTAATTTCATCATTTTATAAACTTACAGAACTAATGAGTTGATGAGCATACTTACAGGACTAAATCTAATAAAGGGTAAAATTAAGAGACGAAAAAAATACTTTTTCCTTAAGTATACAAAGTGTTAAAAAATTATGTGCTCTAATATTTTAATATAATGTAATAATACGACTTCACAATATCTTTATTATATATCTAATATTAAATTAGTAGTAAAATATTAAATAATTATTGATTATATTTAGATAGATATTAGATAATCTAGTAAAATTATTATATAATACATATTAAAAAAATAACACCTGACCCCGTGCCCCATAGAAGGGGCCGACACTGCCCCCAAAAAATATGTCCGAGCAGGAGGATGTCCTGTACCTTTTACCTTTGTCAATCTATTTTCTGGGGTACACCTTCTAGGTCTGTTTACCCTTGGGCCTTTGTAACATCCGTAGTAACGGCCAATCGAATTTAAAAAATCCCGCTTTTTTTTTTATTTTGATTTCAAAAATATTAATTTATAACGATTGTTTGTGTGTTTTTTCCATTACAAAATTATATTTCCCGCCTTTTCATTTTTGGCTCGAAAAGTCTGCCTCCTTCAACTGTAACGCCCTTTGTAATGGTGTTTGTATTAATTTGGCCGTTCCAACAAAATAATTTTTTCAATATAAATAAAAGAATTTGTAACTGTTTTTGCATCGATCGGCTTTTGCAACGGCCTTTGGAGCTCCTAATATAACCGTTGCAAATCAGCCGTTAGAAAATATATAGCCGTTATGTCGTAACGAATGGTGTAACGGTCCATAATAAAAAGTAAAATTATCCCTTTTCGTGCAAAATTTTAGTGATTTAGTTGTTAACTGATATATTTTAAATAAAATAAAATAAAATTCCTTATAAAATTAAACCACAAAATTTAATTTTCTCATTGGAAAATTTTAGGGATTTTTTTGTTCACTGATTTTCTTTTAAAAAAAAACTAAATTCCTACTAAAACTAATCCAATTAATTAATTAGATTTTTTAAGATAATTAAATATTCAAAATGCTAAGAGAGCGATGTAAATTTGGACAAATGAATTAATGAGGGATCAAAAAAAATATATGATTAAAATGATAATGATAAGACAAAAAATATTTCTGACCGGATAATATAAAATCCTCTTAAATTTTAATTTGTTTAAGAAAAATACAAATTGAATTAGTATTCTGATCTTGAAGATAGAATTTGACGTTGATACTAATTTTGAAAATAATATATTGTATAGATGATTTTGTTAGATATATAGAATTTTAATTTTCATATGAAGTAGATGAAATTTCTAACTAATGAGATTTTTTTTTTTTAATAATTAGAAAGTTCAAAAACATTACCTCGAATTTGTTTATGACACTTAAATCACATCTAAACCACTAGTTTATTAAGACATTGTTGATTTTAATTTCTTTTCTCGTTGTATTTGGAGGGAATTCAAAGCTTGCAAATTAAATAACACCACATGTGAAATCAAGTTCTCAATTTTTTATTCCATTAATTTAATGAATGAGTAATATATTGTCCAGCTGTTTCTATTTCTATCTTTTGGCAGAATCCATATCCAATATATTCGTCTAGCCGGTACCAACCAAATTACGTATTAGATATTACCCACGTGTTTTTTTAAAGGGATTGTTTAATTTTCATATCCAAAGTATACAATTTTTTTTTTAGTTTTAGCATTTTAGGTTTTTAAGTTATCAGACTTAGTATCCAAATTTTTAGTTTTCATCTACCTGAGTACCCTCCGTAAAGTTGACCGTGAAAACTAACGTTCAATCCAATTTTGGAGGAAAAATTATGTAGGAATTTGTCTATGTAATGGCATGTTCGGCTTCCATTTTATTCAACACACAAAAAAATTCTATTTTGATTCTTTCTTTTTTCAATATCATAATTGAGGACAATAATTTAAAAAAATACATATTTAATCTAATTTCAATAAAAAAATACCAATTTTACTGGCAAGAAAAGAATATTTTTTTTCTTTTTTCTTTTTGCTTGGTCACAATGCAAATGTTTCTCCTGCTCTATTCATCGAGGATTTATGCTATATATAGTTTTTCATATTTTTCTTTTAATTCTTTTAACATATACTTTTTTATGACTAGTGAAATATAAATCTTTTAATAAAATTATGAACAAAATTCTCTCAGCCAAAAACAACAATTGAAATGCATTTTTCATTTTGTGCACAAACAATGTTATAATATATCAAAGTATCGATATGCAATTTTAATTGACTCAAAAGTACATTGACACCATTTGAGTGACTTATTCAATTTTTCTCTATTTATTTTTCGAGAATAATGCTATTGGTGATAGAATATGAGACTCTGTTAGTTTTGTTGAATTATTACTAGCGATTATATCTCCATTACTACACATTTATCATGTATTTTTATTTTCATAATTTTATTGGGAGAAAATATTTGAATTGGTATTTCCATAACGATTTGAATTAGAATTTTTTAATAGAAATTGGGTTAATTTTTTTTTTTTTACATTATTGTCCTGAATTATAAAATTAAAATTAAAATTAAAATTTTTGATGTGTTGAATAAAATGATAGCCAAACATGCTTTTATGTAAACAAGATCCCACCTAATTTTTTTCTCAAAATTGGGTTGACCGTTTGTTTTTAACAGTCAACCTAATGCAGGGTACTCAGACTGATGAAAATTAAAAATTTTGGGTACCAAGTTTGATGACTTGAAAATCTGGGGTACTAAAATTGAAAAATGGGTATACTTTGAGTACGAAAAATGGAATTGCCCTTTTTTAAAATAGCTAAAAGCTTTTTTTACATTTTAAAATAAAGCAAAAAAATCTCTGTAATTTTTAAAATCCTACGCAAAACTCCTCTTCCGTTAGTTTCTAATGGAAGCTGGAGCGTATTCGCGAGTGGTGCAGTTGGACATGAATTTTTGGCAGATTTGCATTTTTTTACTACTAACTTACAAAAACACCGCTATATTATATCTAAAATTACCATGATCAAATGTACTTTTTTTAACTTTATTTTTTAGTGATTCTTTTTTCATTTTCATCCTCGGAAAAATACTTTTTGTTCTCAAATATATTTTATTAAATATCAAAATACAAAAAAAATATAAATATTTTGTTATAAAATTATATTTATAATTAAAAAAGATCTCATTAATTTAAATATATTTTTAAATTATTTACTGTAAGTAATATTTATATTTAAATTACTAGCATATGTATTTACAATAAAAACTTAATACTTTCTTTTAATCTTTGTAAATTTAAAAGAAACAATTTTTCTTATTAGTTTAAAAAATTTCTTATTCTCTAGTTTAAATTTTATTAATTTTTTTTCATAAATAATAATTTATATTTTATATTTTTATAATTACAAATATAAATATAATATCAAAATTAATTAACTCTTGTCCCTTAACATATAATATAATATCTAAAGGTTGAGGTGGATTGAAATTATACGGTTATCACCCTGTTTGCAATAAAAAAAGATGCAATGGTTAAAAAAATAAGAAATAATATATATATATATATATATATATATATATATATATATATATATATATATATAATAGATTAGGCATAGCAGTCTTTTGATAAAAAAATTAACGTCGTTAGCTTCAATTAACGGTGAGGAGCAATGTGCTATATTTAAAAAGATAGAAGGATTTTTTACTTGATTTTTGAAAACACATGTGATAATATGCGATTTGGCCAATTTTTTATCGTCCTATTAGTAGCACATCCATATGTGTAATTAGTTTGAAAGATAGAAAAATGACAGAAAAAAATAATAAAACGCCAAAAAATACTCTTTAATTATAATGAGGTATAAATTATAATTAGCTTAATGTAATTGTTAATACAATGATTTATTGCTAAATTATATTATATCAATATAGACTGAATATGCATATTTTTGAAGACATATTTAGTAAGAATTTACATTTAAGACATGTTTATTTTATATTGTATTTTTATATATTTTCATATTGCATACTTTAATTTTAGACTAAAAAATATTTTACCCCCTGTATATTGTTCAAATAGCTAAAAATCTTCCCGTATTTTCGAAATACGCTAAAACCCCATCTGTATTTTGTAAAACTCATCAAAAAGTACCTTTTTCATTAGTAATTAATGGAAGCTGCATTACAGGCGCTCATCTTATGTATAGGAGTGTTTTTTAGCTGCTTTTAATTTTACTAAAATTCCCTCATGGTGTTTATATATTTCACATTTAGTTTTTCTACTTGTTGTGACTGATCTTTTTAAATTTTCATCTATGTTAAAAATAAAATATGTTTTAAATATATTTACTTAAGAGTATGAAAAATATATATAAGGTATTGAAATTTTATAATTTAAATTGAAATATTAAATTAAAATCATAATATAAAATTAAATTATATATATTATATTATATATTTATAATTTTATATATATTCGTCTTGCCGGTACCAACCAAATTACATATTAGATATTACCCACGTGTTTTTTAAAAGGGATTGTTTCAATTTTTATATTCAAAGTATACTATTTTTTTTTTTTTCATTTTAGTACCCAAGTTTCCAAGTTATCAAACTTAGTACTCAACTTTTTAATTTTTATCCACCTGAATACCCTCCATTAAGTTGACCGAGAAAACTAATGTTCAACGCAATTTTGGAAGAAAAATTACGTAGGAATTTGTCTATGTAATGGCATGTTCCGCTTCAATTTTATTCAACACACAAAAAGAATTCTATTTTGATTCTTTCTTATTTCAATGTCCTAATTGAGGACAATAATCTAAAAAAACTACATATTTAATCTAATTTCTATAAGAAAAACACCAATTTTACTAGAAAAAAAGAATATTTTTTTTTTTTCTTTTTGCTTGGTCACAATGCAAATGTTGTCCTACTCTATTCATCGAGGGTTTATGCTATATATAATTTTTCATACTTTTCTTTTAATTCTTTTATCATATATTTTTTTGGAATTTTTTTATGACTAGTGAAATATAAATTTTTAATAAATTTATAAATAAATTTCTCTCAGCCTAAAACAACAATTGAAATGTATTTTTTATTTTGTACACAAACAACGTTATAATATATCAAAGTATGGATATGCAATTTTAATTGACTCAAAAGTACATTGACACCATTTGAGTGGCTTATTCAATTTTTCTCTATTTATTTTTCGCGAATAATGTTACTGGTGATTGAATATAAAACTCTGTTAGTTTTTTTGAATTATTACTAGCGATTATATCTCCATTACTCCACATTTAGCATGTATTTTTATTTCCATAATGATTTTAATTGGGAAAATATTTGAATTGGTATTTCCATAACGATTTGAATTAGAACTTTTTTAATAGAAATTGGGTTAGTTTTTTTTGTTTTTTACATTATTGTCCTCAATTATAAAATTAAACTTAAAAGAAAAATTTTTGGTGTGTTGAATAAAATGGCAGCCAAACATACTTTTATATAAACAAGATCCCACCTAATTTTTCGTTCAAAATTGGGTTGACCGTTTGTTTTAACGGTCAACCTAATAGAGGGTAATCAGGCGGATGAAAATTAAAAACTTTGGTACCAAGTCTGATGACTTGAAAATCTAAGATAGTAAAGTTGAAAAATTACTAATATATGTATTTACAATAAAAATTTAATACTTTCTTATAATATTTGTAAATTTAAAAAACAAAAACAATTTTCCTATTAGTTTAAAATTTTTCTTTTTCTATAGTTTAAATTTTATTAATTTTATTTTTCATAAATAATATTTTATATTTTATATTTTTATAATTATAAATATAAATATAATATATCAAAATTAATTAACTCTTGACTCTTAATATATAATTTAATATCTAAAGGTTGAGATTGATTGATTAAATTTTACGATTATTAGCCTATTATGCAATAAAAAAAGATGCAACAGCTACGAAAATAAAATATATATATATATATATATATATATATATATATATATATAGATACAATAGATTAGGGCATAACAATCTTGTGATAAGAAAAAAAAAATGTCATTAGCTTCAATTAACAGTTAGGAGCAATGTGCTATATTTAAAAAAAAAAATAGAAGAATTTTTTAGCTAAATTTTGAAAACATATGGGATAATATGCGATTTGGCCAATTTTTTATCGTCCTATTAGTAGCACATCCATATGTGTGTAATTAGTTAAAGATAGAAAAATGACAGAAAAAATAATAAAACGCCAAAAAATACTCTTTAATTGTAATGAGTATAATTATAATTAGCTTAATATAATTGTAATATAATGAATATTTATTGCTAATAATTATATTGAATATAGACTGAATATGCATATTTAGTAAGAATTTACATTTAATACGTGTTTATTTTATATTTTATCTTGATATAT
This sequence comes from Sesamum angolense, assembly GCA_034509725.1. Lineage (NCBI taxonomy): Eukaryota > Viridiplantae > Streptophyta > Magnoliopsida > Lamiales > Pedaliaceae > Sesamum > Sesamum angolense. The sequence goes on from JACGWL010000584.1 coordinate 35,102, forward strand.
TTTCATATTGCATACTTTAATTTTAGTCTAAAAAACATTTACCTCCTATATATTGTTGAAATAGCTGAAATCTCCCTGTATTTTCGAAATAGGCTAAAACCCCACCTATGTTTTGTAAAACTCATCCAAAGTACCTTTTTCATTAGTAATTAATGGAAGCTGCATTACAGGCGCTCATCTTATGTATAGGAGTGTTTTTTAGCTGCTTTTTAATTTTATTAAAATACCCTCATGGTGTTTATATATTTCACATGTAGTTTTTCTACTTGTTGTGAGTGATTTTTTAAATTTTCATCTATGTAAAAAATAAAATATTTTTTTAAATATATTTACTTAAGAGTATGAAAAAATATATAAGTTATTGAAATTTTATAATTTAAATTAAAATATTAAATTAAAATCACAATATAAAATTAATATAGTATATTTTATTTTTCAAATTTGGAATATCTTAACAAATATAAATGTGAATAATTATTAAAATTATATATTATTAATAATTTAAATTATCATTTAGTTAAAAATATTTATATAAATAAATTACATTTATATTTAAGTTACTTTTATAATTATTGAAATTGAAAATTAAAACTTTCATTTGATCATATTTAAAAATATTTCAATGAATTTATTTTAAATTAATTAATGTGTTTTTTTTAGTCATTTTAAAATAAAAAAATATGTATATATAAAAATAAAAATACGCGACCGCGCCTAGAATTGTGCCCGCCAAGATTGGAAGCGATGGGGACGACTCCCAGTATATGAGTGATGTAGTTGTTTCCTCCAATCTAGGTGACAGAACACGCCAGCACCCTGATAATCGCCCCCTTTGAGGTGGCGGGTAGGGGGGTGGCAGGCCAAGGCTGTGGAGAGGCGGCAGGGGTAGGGGGTATATCGATCATTTTGTTATAAAGTTAACACCTTAATTATATTCAACAAAGATGGGTAATTAAGATATATTTAAAAAAAATACAGAGGGGTTTTTTTACCTATTTTTAAAATAAATTAGAATTTTAGCAATTTTTTAAATACAGAGGGTTGTACACATTCAAGCCTAAATTTAGTAATATATTGTCCAGCTGTTCCATTTCTATCTTTTGGCAGAATCCACATCCATCATATATATATCGTCTTGCCGGTACCAACCAAATTACATTAGATATTACCACGTGTTTTGTAAAAGGATTGTTTCAATTTTTATATTCAAAGTATACTATTTTTTTTTTTAATTTTAGTATCCAAAGTTTTCAAGTTATTAGACTTGGTACTCAAATTTTTTAATTTTTATCCACTTGAGTATCCTCCGTTAAGTTGACCGTGAAAACTAACGTTCAACCCAATTTTGGAAGAAAAATTACGTAGGAATTTGTCTATGTAATGGCATGTTCCGCTTCGATTTTATTCAACACACGAAAAGAATTCTATTTTGATTCTTTCTTATTTCAATGTCATAATTGAGGACAATAATCTATAAAACACCAATTTTACTAGAAAAAAAATATTTTTTTTCTTTTTCTTTTTGCTTCACAATGCAAATGTTGTCATACTATTCATCGAGGTTTATGCTATATATAGCTTTTCATACTTTTCTTTAATTATTTATCATATATTTTTTTGGAATTTTTTATGACTAGTGATATATAAATTTTTTAATAAATTTATAAATAAATTTCTCTTAGCCAAAAACAACAATTGAAATGTATTTTTATTTTGTGCACAAACAACATTATAATATATCAAAGTATGGATATGCAATTTTGAAGTTATCAGACTTAGTACTCAATTTTTTAGTTTTATTTCACCTGAGTATCTTCCGTTAAGTTGACCGTGTAAACTAACGTTCAACCTAATTTTGGAAGAAAAATTATGTAGGAATTTGTCTATAATGGCATGTTCTGCTTCCATTTTATTCAACACACAAAAAGAATTCTATTTTGCTCTCATCTCTATTTTCAATTTCATAATTGAGGACAATAATCTATGAAATACTATCACGAGAGCTTTAAATCTGATTTTTTGAGCCCAAACTCAAATCTTCAACACACGAATATCAAGAGGATAGTTTTCTTTCTTATCTTTCTCTTTAATGGCTTATTCCCGTGGTGTAGCGGGTGTGTGAGGCGTCTTTCGCTCTCACTAAAGCAAATGCAGTCCTTATCGGGGCCTATATTCATCTGAGTATCTTGGTCGTTAGTAGTATAGGGTTTTCAGAGCTTATTCGTGTATGCTAAATATGTACTATGTTATGATATATATTTTTTAAGATTTTTTTTTGATTCTGACTAGATTAATTTAGACTGTTTTAATTTAGAGTTTAGTAATAGATGATTTTCTATCATTTTGCTCACAGAACCATCTTTATAGAGAACCATCTAAATTTGATAATCGTTTATTTTCATATATTTTGATGACGACAGTATCAATAATAATGTTAGATGCTCGTGTGGGTGATAAATAATATCATTATGTATGATTGGAATAAGGGAACTGTTTGATTTTGAGCTCACGTTACAAATTTTAGACAATACAAGACATCGACAATTACCTAAGATTGCTCTCATATATAATTCTGTCGAAGAATGTAACTACTGGGTTGAGAATTTAACTACTATAGTAGCACTATCTAGCTTAGTTTCTTTCGACTAAATGTTTACTCGCAGTGATAAATATCGTTCTTCTAGACACCAAATTTAGTAGATTTATTATAGTATTTTTAATGATGGTTAATTGCCGGATGTAAAAGTTGAGATATTTGAATTGTGCTAATAATTGCATGACCATATGTGCACTATAACGATTATGTATTTTGAACATTTTTAGTAGATATCTGCGATTTTAGGATTATTTATTGAAATTTTAGATATTGATTGTCCTAATTTCTTGAAATATTAACATACAAGAAAGACATTATTGTTGAGGCGTGTTGTTGACAAAACTATTGAAATGTTCAAGTATGCCTCAAATATGTCTCTCTTTATAAACAGATCCCACCAACTTTTCGTCTCTATTGAGGCAGTTCAACGTTGTTAATAAGGTTCACCAACAGATTGGAATCGAACGTGTGAAAAGCTTATATTTTAAGATGTAGCGCCAGTCTGATGTTGACTTTGAAATCTAAAGTTACATATATAATTGTTAATAAATGGAATCTTAGGTTATCCGTAAAAAGTTAAGAATTATACTCTTTTGTGAAGCGTGTTTATCGTTATAAAAATAATCAAAAGAAATGTTATATTTTTTATGAAGATCCTACGCAAAACCCTTCTCTATCACGTTAAGTCTCTCTAAATGGAGAGAAGTTGTATTTGGAGCAGTTCAGAAGTGGACTATAGATCTCTTTTGTTGCACCATTTTTGTACTTTACTAGAGTTTTGAAACACAAGTTGCCCATAAGCATTCTGTTCGTAAAATATTAACCCATACTATTATTCTATCGTTTAACTTTATATTTTAATCAATTCTTTTCATTCAATCCTCAATAATATAGAAATAAATAACTCTATTCTACAGAATATAGATGATAATATCAATAGAATCAGAAATTAGAGATTTAAATGATTCTTTATAGCAAAAATTATAAGTCTATAATTAAAAGAATTTACAATTAAAATCATTAAATACAAAAAATGAAATGGATACTTAGTTCAGTTATTTATAGAATTCTAAAAGTAAACGATTAATCAAAATTACAATGATTGAATTACTGAGACTATTGTTAGTCTCTACAAATTTTATAAATTATTACTTAATTAAAGAATTATAATTTAATTAAAATATAGTGTATTTCATATGAGAAATTAAATACTTTCACTCCAATATATGAGTAAATTTAAAAAAAAAACAAAGTAATTATACTTGAACATCAAGTTAATAAGAATTTTCTGTTCTCTAGATGTTAAAATATATATTATATGTGTTTATGGGTTCAAGATAATAAAATAATTGATATATTTTTATTATTATAATAAATATAATAAATATGAGAAAGAGATATAAATCCTAAGTATCAAAAATTAATGAAACGCTTCGACTATTAAATTGTATATTAATTCTTATTCAATTCTAAAGTTGAGCTCGCGAGATAGAGTAAAAGGTACGTGGTCAACTATTAGCATGAGAAAAAAGATTGCACACGTACCAAATAACAATATTAATAGCTTATCCCTTTATGAATATTATTAATCACAATTACCTCATATATTTGTACCCTCTACTAGTCCCTATACACACAACACACATGTCCACTGACAGACAGCTCTTATATAAAACAAATAACATATAATGTCGTATAGCTTCACATTAAATGAGTTAGTTAGCTAATTTTCATCTATTTTAAGAAAAGAAATAATATAGAATTTCTTCTAGCTGCTATATTTTAATGATATAATATATTATTGATTGGAGAAGTCGATTGCCACATATATCTTATCGTTCCGTTCCTACTAAGGGTTATACGTCATTTATGGTCCGATATGTTGTGTAAACTTCTTTATATCACGATAGTAAATTTAATGACAGTATAAAGAAATAATATAAACGGCGAAATATTAGACTATATATTTTAAATGAGTATAATGTAGTTGATTAGCCATATATTATTTTTTATCTACTCTAATTTATCTTATTCCTCATATTAATATAAGTACTCATAGAACTGTATCTTATGCATATTTTGAGTCATGATATTATGTAATAGTACTATTTATAGTAAGTGTGAATGTATTGGTGTATTTTATCGTTAACTTATTGTTAAATATTGTTATACTATTGAGTTTAGCTAAAAAACTATTACTCCTAGATGTTGTTGATGCTTGAAGACAGCATGGTTCTTGGATGTTTGAATAAGCTAATAATCTATTTTGAAATTAGCTTTAAATCCCTAAAGGTGCTTACCACAACTATGGTTTGTATTATACTGCATGTCTATTAAAGTATCATGATCAAAAAAAATTTATGTTATAGCATTTCTTAATAGTAAGGCTGCTTTTTGCTCTCATCTTACGTATTTGAATTTCTTTATCGATTTTTAACTAAATACTAAAGTACTATCATGGGGTTGTATCTCAATATATTCACATGTAGTTGTATTCACTTTTTTTTCTGATATGTATCAGTCGTTTAGAAATTTTCCTAGCTTATGATTAACATATATAAAGAGTTGTAAAGCCACGCCTATTTCATCATTTTTACTTAGAGTGATGAAAAACACATAATATTAAGTTACAATAGGCCAACTGCTAACATTTTTAGTAATATTTAAAGTGATGATGGAAATTTAAGAACTTCTATATCAATTATAAATCCTAATTAAATCGTGTGAAAAGAGTTAATTATTTCTTAGTGTAGTTGCTATAATTGGAAAGTATCGGTTGACTAACCTAAAGTGTAATACACTGATTAAAAATAAAAAAAATACCACACCCTCTATTGAAATTGCATGTTAGTATAATGTAATTAAAATAGAATTAGAAATTAGTATATTTGTATGTAGTTAGAAATATTCTAGAGAAAAAAGTTACATATTTCTTATAATTAAGTAGCGAGTTCATAAATGAAAAATATGAAAATTAAACTTTCGTTTGCTATATATGTAATAAAGTTATTTCTATCTCATCATTATTTCTTTTAGTTTAAATATATATTTTTTGCCATTTTAAAATTAAAACATAATTTGAAATATTTTTGCATACTAGATACATTTTGTCGTAAAGCTATAAATAAGAAATAGTTTTCTGCCTCAACTTGTGTTCGTGACGACAGGCGGGACGACTCCCGATGATATCTGAGTTGATCTCGTTGTTAGCTTCCTAATTGTTTTGTCAGAACAACTCATTCGGCACCGCCCTTGACAATTCCCCCACTTTGTCTAAGTGATCGGCGGCGGTGGTGAGGTGCTTGTAGCTAGTGGTGGGAGATTATATTATATAGCTTAGCTGTAGGTGAGAATATTGGTCCGCGTATCCGTATATCGTATCTAATTGTTTTCTATATATTTCTTATCGCATTAGTGTTACACTAGTCAACGCTAGATGTGTATGAGCTAATTGTTTCGGAATAGGAATACAAGAGAAGTGATGTTTATTTTAGGTCATATTTATATTGAACTATAGAGACTGTTTAGTCAACTTATTTTATGATAAGCAAAGACAGAATGATCACTCAGTTCTAATCCTAAATAGCGAAAAATATCATACCTAAAGAATTTAATTATTTATCATTAAAGGTAAAAAAACTGTTTAACATTTATATAAATATACTAATACACAATTTGTGTAAGCATTATTTATTTATAATTTGTATGAGTGCGAGTCTCAATTGAGTATACAGTCATTATGTCTGATGCCCTACAGCCCATTGATGCACTATAACTAATGCTATTACGGCTTATCCAGCTTAATCGTTGCTCTAGCGAATATACAAACTCAAATGTTGCCACATGAACAACATAGAGATCTAAAGACATCGCCGATACTTTAATCATCAGATGAGACTTAATCTTCTTATTTCTGTAATATTATTTGTTCAAAGTATAGTATTTTTCTTGTAAATTGAAAAACTTTTATTTAAGTAGTTAAGATGGAACGATAATAAAGTTTCCCTACTTATATGAGGGACAGATCGAAATACAGCATAAAATGAACATATACGATTTATAAGGAAATATTTAAAAAATCGCGATTCATTTCATCTCGATTAGATCAATATACCACGTCATATGATAATGATCATGGAAATTACTCAACTCGAAATTTTTAAATATTTTTTATTTACTACTAACTTTGATTATATTCTCTATAGTCACATTTCATCACTGGTCATAATAAAAAACAAAAGAACTGTATTTGGCATTAAAAATTTATAGTATTTTACTATTGAATAAGCATTATGAATAATTTTAGACGTTATATTATAATTATTGATTAGTTTAATCTATATTTTAGATTTATGCTATGCGTAGAAATAATATACTATGTATAAATTAGATATTATATAATATTACGTTGTATATATTCTTCCATCCTCTACTCACTAACATTGCTTTAATCTATTAAGCTGACGACATGAGAATATTAACAAACTATATATAGTATTCTTAATATGGAACGATGTGAAATCTACTGTATTTTTCATAGCAATTATTTGCTAATCTATGATAAATAAATTAGTATCTAGTACTCATGGACGGCCTTCTGAGTTAATAGCAAAAGAAAGTCACCCCGCGCCAATTCCTCGACCCCCACCCTCTGTTCCCCTCCCTGCCATCCTGCCTCTGCGGTTGCCGCAGCCTTCCTCTGTCCTGCGACTTGTCTGCCCCGCAGGATGCGCTTCACGCGTTCGCTCTGATATAGCGTCGCATCAGTATCGCTGGTTCTCGTGATGAACGAGGAAAGCACCTACATCTCCCCAATCTTGTAGTGTGCCTTACGTGCCCCATTGTTCATTGTTTAATAAATAAATTTATTCCATGAATAAAATTAGATCAAAATTATGTTAACAAAATAAATTAAATTAAAATATTATCGTATTACAAATGTTATATTGTAATTATATAAGGAATTAAATGTGTTTAAAGTAGTTAAGAAATGGTTGATTATATTATGACTTTTCGAGTATGAGGTGAATAATTTTTTGGTCTATCTATATGAACGAAGACAAATTTACATAAACTCTTAGAATATAACTAGTAACTATGCGCGTTATTTTCTACTCTACTGATTCTCAGAAGTTTTTAACAAACTCATCAGAATTTAAGTGTATCCCGCCTATAAACTTCTCTCGTAATTAGTGTGTCCTTTCTGACTGTTTGTTTGATCCCCAGTCATCAAGGTTGGCTCACTCAAGAACGAATTGAAACATTTACCAACCTAATTTTTAGTACCAAATACATGGCATGATTTGAGAATTTGAGATATCTAAACTGAAATTTGTTTTTTCAAAATTTTTTGCTCGCCAAGTAGAAAAAAAATATTCAGCTAACAAACCTTCTTCCACTATTTAAACATGGGGATAATCATTTTTTTTTTTTGGTCAAGTTCACTGTGTAGAAACTATCGAACTCATTGAGACCAAGATTTGGGGTTTAGGGAACTTTTAGAGAGAATGAAGATGGGATTTACAGATGGAGAATGGCAAATGCCGCAAGAGTAATACCCCTTTACACTTGCGTCCCATGCAGCGTCCACTGTGCGGTGGACCGGTTGTCGAAGCCGTCAAAAATTTTAATATACTGTCACTAACCTGTCAGCAGTAGTGGAACCAGGTCGAATCCCTAGAGAACTACAAGTTAATTTCTCAGTCTCAGTTGATTTAACAGAATAGGGGAGGTTTGGATTGAGAATTAATACTAATTAATAGAACTAGAAAAAAAAAGCAAAGATAAATTATTGAAAAAATCAAGAGGTAAGAAATTCCGATCCAAGGGAATGTGTCACCCAATCATTATGTTCATCATTATCACATAAAATAATTTCACAATTAAGCATTCAACTTTGAAATCCAGTAGGATAGCCATAATAAATTCCTGCTTTTCCTATTGTAATTGACTTGATTTAAGCATCTAAGCCAAAACTTATTATCTCACGACTGGCACGATAGCGTTCATATCAATTCAATAATAGCAGTGGCATTAATTGAAAACAGTTAAACCTAGATTCAAATAATTGAATAGCTGCAATCATTTAACCCTAGTTTTCTTGTCTCTACAAATAAATCATGCAAGTACATAATTAACCTGTTTGCTACTTTTACCACTCCATTCATGACAATTACGGATCACTGAACTCATGGATAAGCAATAGAACAATTAATATCGAATCGGAATTGTCAGATCTATCAATAATAATCATTCCATAAAATATAATCAGACAAGAAATAACTTAGTGAAATTAGATAAAAAACCAAGATCTCAAAACATAATAATTGGGTTCAACGTTTCCCTTGAATCAGAAAGAAGATTTAGCTACACAACCATGTTCGTAGCAAAATCAAAGATTACAAAGAAAAACATAAACTAGAGAGATAGAAAAACTATCGACGACGATGCCGACTTCTGTCTCTTCCTTGCTCCAAGCTATAGATGATTCTTCCTGGGTCTTCCCTTCTTTCTCTTTTATCTTCTTTCAGCAATTTTCGGCATTTTTTCATAAACAAGGAAAGAAATCCCCTTCAACATCTTTCCAAAATAGCTTCTTTCACAAATACAGCTTTGAATACGGAAATAAGGCGTGATCACGCTTAACTGATGTTGAAGTCAGTTTGTGCTCTCGTCAGTGGACAACTTTGAAGAATAGGGCGTGTCACGCCCTATGAATGTTGAAATCTGTCATGCTTCATCTTCCTTGAAATATTTTCAACTTCATTTGGCCTCTTTAGCTCTTTGTGCCTTCAAAGGTTAATTGATCACCCACCTATTTGCCATAATTCATATCATCAATGCCAATAATTTCATTATTAACACTTATAGTTAATCACGTTCATTTAAGGGATAAAATACACACATATCAATTCCCCCACACCCAAAACATGTTTGTCCTCAAGCATGTTTCGATTCTAAACGATGATTACTCAAGTGGTCAATCCCAAACTTCCCTTCATGTAATCAAGATATCCCTAGCCAGTATGTTTTCGCAGTTTAGGAGACATTAGTAATTGTGAGAACATACACTAGTAGCACACATGCAGACACACCAAGATCCTATCTTGACCTATATCAAACTCCGAAAAAAACAGTCTCTAATACACCTCACAAAAGTATCACTCAGTCACCTCGAAAGTTTAGGAAATGTAACTCACTCAAATCAAACCAATAGCAGTAGTCATTGCATAGCTTGTTTGTGAATCAAATCTCCACACTAAAGAGTGCAAATTTAGTCAAAATCAAAGGTCGATATTGTAACGGGGCCTTAGACAGGTTTTTGGCCAAGTAAAAGCTCTAAATTATGCTTGAGTCAAAGGATGATGCTAATTGCTTGCTTTGCTCGACTCATTTTCTTCTTCATCCTGCTCAAGTGTTTGAAAGAATTCAATTCTTGGACTTTCTCTCTTTTTCTGAATTTTTCTTCTCTTTTTTTTTTTAAAATCATTTTCTTCAGCCCTTACCACCTTTCTTTTTCTTCTTCTTCTTCTTTTTTTTTTTTTTTTTTATTCTCAGTGCCATTTTTCTTTTTGGCAAACTACGAATCTCTTTTTAGGCTTACTTGAGCCATTTCCTTCCATGTTGTTTCCATAGCACTTGCAAGCAACCCAATCGCTCAATCATCCTCTTGAATGGGTTCAAAATTTTTTAGGACATAACAAGAAAAGGATAATTCAGCTTGCAACGTGGTTCAACCAAGAAAAGAAAGGCCAAGGTTCAAAAGAGTTTTCTAATGGTCAATTTATTGGTAGGCTTTTTCAAAGGTAGATTGGCTATCCCTAATGCCCTTATCACTTCATACACCAATTCACAAGAAATGTGGTCTCAAATGTATTGCACATGCAAGTTCTAGAATGCGCACGCTAAGTTTGATGCCTCAATCAAAGAATTGTATGAGCACTATTAAATGCAAGTGCTTTGGCTCAAAAGCTCACACAAAGGCTTTAGTGTTGATTCTTGCACATTTTTCGTTTAATGCGTCAATGGAACACATTTCACACAATATTATATGCTACTAGTGTCATCTCTTTCTACTAATCTCAACTTAACCACAAATTCATATCAGTTTCAGAGACAATCATGACAACATTTAGGAGAATAGTTTATGCACAGAGTAATTCCCACATTTCATCTCAAAACATAATGAATTCAAGCACAAGTTTTGTGTGTTTCAAATTTCAGTTCAAAACCAACATTCCTTCACATAAAATTTCCCCACACTAACATGATTGATACTCTATCAATTATAAGAAATTAAGCACAAATCATGTCTCTAACCATTAATCATTATCAGCACAAAATCCTCAAATCATAGCACAAAAATCTCAAATATTCAGCCATATCAATTCGCTACACTCCCCCACACCAAGTGATACATTTGCCCTCAATGTATGCAGAGAAAACACACGTAACAAGGAATAAGAATTAAGAGAGGAGTAGAGAACATCCCTGAATCGTGTGAGGCAAGTCGTTAGCTCCGTGTGGGGTATGGCGTTATTGTGGTCACAGTGTTCGCGACGGCCGGTGATAGGGCTGGACAGAATCTGCGGCAGTGCGGTGGTGCTGGCTTCGGACGTAGACACAGCGGCGGATGTGGTGCTGCAAATGAAAAAGAAAAAGAGTTTTAGGGTTAGATTTGTGTTTGGGGGAAAGGGTGAGAGGTTCTCAAATGTTCTCTTTTTGAATTTTTTTTCAATTTTTTTTTATTATAATAATACTAATAATAATAATAATAGAAATAATAATAATAATAAAATAATAATAATAAATAATATAATAATATAATAATAATAATAATAATAATAATATATAAGGAAAAGAAAAAAATATCTAAAAGAAAAATGAAAATAAAATAAATAAATTTTCCTTCTTGACAGATTTGAGTCCTCGTTTAGGCTGATCACGCCTAACAAAGCTACAAGTCAGTGATGCAAGTCGTTAGAGGATATGAAATCCGACAGATTCGGATTTGATTTAGGGCGTGATCACACCTTATCTCATCGTGGGCTCTGTGCACATAGACTTGTGTGTGCTGCTTTTGTCCTTTAATAGACGTGAGCACGTCCTTATTTGAGGTCAAACCTGCGTAGGAAGGAATTTAGATCCTAAAAATGCAAAAGAAAACACAATAAAATGGAAAGAAATCAGATAGACAAATTGGGTTGCCTCCCAACAAGCGCAATATTTTTAACGTCGTTATGCTCGACGGAAGATCTCAGCATCATTTTTTAGACTGTGAGTTGTGCCAAAGCTATATCAAAAAAACTTTCAATGTTATCACCATAAGAAATGGCTTCACGATGGCCGTTGACTTTGAAGTCTTCCCCATGTCAAGCTTTAATTTCTACTGCACCATATGGAAAAACATTAGACACCTCAAACGGACAATCCAGCGTGAACGCATGAGTTTCAGACGAGTTGTATAGGAAGACCTTTTGTCCTATGTCAAATGTTTTCTCAAGATGAAACTATCATGAAATGCCTTTGTCTTTTCCTTATAAATTCTCGAGTTTTCATGCATCCAAGCACAACTCCTACTATGCAGTGTAGTTCGCCCACTACATTTTCTATTGTCAAATATACATTTACTCCCAATATGCCTTTGTTCAATTCCTACGGGTAGTGACACATGCCTTTCCAAACCAAACGGTAGGGGACCCTATTGGAGTTTTTATAGCAGTTCGATACGCCCACAATGCATCCTTCCAATCGAAATCCAATCCTTTCGTCCGGGACTACCGTTTCTCTAAAATGGACTTCACTTCACTATTTGACACTTCAGCTTGGCCATTGGTCTGTAGATGATAGGCTGTCTGCCACAACGGTGGTGGACGCCATACTTCTTGAATAGGTTTCCCACTGCGCGATTGCAGAAATGGCTCCCTGATCACTGATATTGTTCGTGGACTCCAAACCTATTGAAAATATGATTTCACAAACCTATAAACAGCAGAAGAATCGTCAGTTCGGGTGGCTTTTGCTTCCACCACTTTGAAACATAATCCACAGCCAAGAGTATATATGAAAATCCACAAGATGATGGAATGGACCCATAAAATCTATGCCCACATACATCAAATATTCAACTATCAAAATCGGGTTTGTGGCATCTCGTTTCTGAGTAAGGTTCCTGTTCGTTGGCACTTATTACATTTTTTACAAAATTCCTAAACATCCTTAAACAAGGTTCCAATATAGCCCACATCTAAAACCTTCCTAGCTTGCGCTTGGACCAAAATGACCCCCACATGCAAAATTATGGCAGAAAGTTAGAACGTTATGCTCATCATTGGTACACAACGCCTAACAACTTGATCTGAACAAAAACGCCACAAATAAGGATCATCCCACACATAGTATTTCGCCTCACTTTTAACTTTATCTTTCCCGCTCTACTAAGATCAGTGGGCAAGGTATGAGCTACAAATAGTTAACAATGATAGACGTACAAGGAACCATACCTTGCATCTTAACACAGACGCTCACCAGGAAAACTGTCGCAGATGGGTGTGTCATCTTCCTCTCTATCAATCGGCTCAGGTGTCAGCTACCAAGTTCTCTACCCCTTGCTGTCTTTGATTGTGAGATCGAACTTCTTGAGAAAGTAAGTCCATCTAATCAATCGAGGTTTGGACTCTTTCTTGAACAACAAGTGTTTTAAGTGCTGCATGATCAGAAACACAACAATTTTAGAACAAGCAAGTATGATCTAAATTTATCCATGCAAAAACAATGGCTAAAGGCTCTTTTTCAGTAGTCGAGTAATTGCATTGTGCTGCATCCAAAGTTTTTGAGGCATAATAGATTCACGTGATGTTTTTCTCGATCTTTGTCAAGAACAACTCCTATTGCATAATGCTGGCATCACACAATTTTCAAACTGAGTACTCCAATCTGGCGGTTAATTGGGAAGCAATAGTCAGGGCTCGTTCAACTCATCAAATGCTTTGGACAATCTCCACCAAACACAAAATTTGCATCTTTTATAAGAGTCGAGACAGCGGTTGAGCAATTTTTGCAAAGTCTTTGGATGAATCGACGAGTAAAACCGGCAGCTCCGTAGGAACAAGCGTAGTCCCTAACCCACTTGGAGGGAATGAAGTTTCACAAGTTCAAAGTTCAACGTTTTGGCTTTATTCTACCTCAATTTACCTGCGGACGAAATGACATGCCGTAAACAATTGCCTGGATCCTTACCATTTAAAAGGACAGTTGTTGCAAAAGGGTTGAGGACCAAGTGCAAGAGCTGAGCAAGAACGGTGGCAAGAGACGTCAACAGGCGGTGCAAAGTGACCCCCAGGAGATCTAGTGAAATAGCACCTGACACCTCATGAGCAGTTCCAGGGATCCGAAAGATACTCAGCAGTCACCGGGAAAATGGATACCGTGGCAGGACAAACCCAAAGCTCGCCGAATGCGATAAGGGGCGCCGAAGGGGCAAGGTAAAGGTGGTCTGCGCGGGGGGTAGCAACGCATTTGGATGAGTATACGGAAAATCAGCAAAAAAACAAAAGGAAGCTTGTCCCCAAGGCGCGTAACCAGTGGCAAGGAAAGTAAGGAAAGTATCCGTCGGGGGCGGAGATAGCGCCGAATTCAAGACACAGGCGCCAACCATGTTGCACTGGCATGGAACCAGCTGCACAGGTGAGGTGACAACGGATACCCGGCGGGCAAAAGGCACCGGCTACTCCAAGCACGTACAGAGCAAATAGGAGACCTGCATCAAAGGGGAGAATCTTGCAGCCCGCGTTGAGCCGGGAGTCGCCTCGGGACGTGATGGGGGGGGGCTCCATAGCTAGAGACGATGCAGACACAGACGGGCGGATGCGGAGGTCAGCGAAAGGCCAGCCTGTGGCGGTGCGAGGGTCCTTTAGGTGTGGAACCAACGATCCTGGCAGCGCCGGGGACAACACGAGAGGAGTAGCTAGGAAGGGGTCGTGGTCCCAAAGAAGGGGCGCAATATGCGCCTGGGAGAGGGTGGGATAGGGCGAACTGGGGCGCCAAACAGAGGGACAAGTGAGGAGTAGGAGGAGGGTCGAGCTCGCAAGGACTGGCCCGGGCG
>JACGWL010000585.1:0-150831 GCA_034509725.1 Sesamum angolense
ACTCCAAGCGAATCACATTACTTGATGTTATACCCAACCCATCAACCAAATCATACACAAACTATCTACCCCCACGACTCGTGAGACAGGAAATAGATGTGTAGTCTTTTCGTTCACAATAATAATGCAGCTTCATTTCAATCAAAACGTGCCACGACTCGTGAGACCACGTATGGGTGAAATTAGCTTCCTCACTACATTACTGTGGATGGAATGCACGAAAATTACATCGTTTGGTGTTAGTCCTAATCCATCAACCAAATCACAGCACACACTATCGCCCCCCACGACTCGTGAGACAGGGAAATAGGTGTGCATTAACTTCGTTCACAGTAACAGTGCAGCTTCATTTAAGTCCAAACATGTCACGACTCGTGAGACCACGTGTGGGTGAAATTGGCTTTCTCACTACATTACTGTGGATGAAATATGGAATAACGAGCCATTTGTGTTTCTTTCCATTTTTTAAGGGTATAATATTTAAACTTGGTCCGACCAAGTGGGAGTTTGTTATAATATGACCAAGACCTCATCACAATTAGTATTTTGCATGATCAATATATCCAATATATTAACACATTAATAAAAAAATGCATCACATGCAAAATAAAGCCTAGCACGCCCCTGTTGGATGATCACAAGCCGAGAGCCTATGCGATCCACTGAGCCGCAGTGGATCTATGGTCAGTCTAAGGGTGGGCCTACACTAATACAAGCTTTTTAACCTATTAACAGACAATGTGCCTTGTAAATCACTCTTTATTCTCTTGGGCTCTCCATCGTGGGCTCCATCGGGTCTCTTCTCCATGGTCCTCCATGGGCCATCCGATGACCTCCTCCATGGGCCTTCATCTCCTTGGGTTTGCCATCCTTACATTTTATTTACAAAAAATAAATATACTCACCTCCTATCTACTCTCATTACATCATAAAATTGAGAAACCTCAATCAACAGTTGAGGGGAGTACAAAGAATATTTTTTTTTGCTGATTATTGGGGAGAGTGTGCACGAAATTTTGTGTGTCTTTCACAATAAAAACGGCTAGGGTTTGTGTGTAAAAGAGTTGGAATGAATAGGTTGACATATGGAAGGAGACCTAGTCTTCCAACTTCCACAACTTTCTCAACCTCTTCCCAAAACTCCTCTCCACTTTCTACACACCTTATGCACGAATTTGGCTGATTATTTTTAGCCAAATTTCAACTATTTTTGACCTAGCAAAATTCAACATGGGCTAGGGCTTGATACATTTTGGACCGGATTCAATTTGCTTGTCCAACGAGTCAAATTGAGCCCATATACCATTCCTGTTGGACTTAATATTTAATCCAATTAAACAAAATGCCCAATAAAGAAAGTCCAAGTAATATTTAATCCAATCAAAGACACTTAATTATTTAAATGAATCCAATCCACTTAATTAATTAAGCCCAACAACGCATAACTAGTCCAACTAATTATTTCTAGCCTATTTCTAATTAATGATCCAATTCACTAATTAGAGACGTCCATCTACTAATTAATTAATGGATCCAACCCACTAATTAATTACCCCAAGCCTCTTTTAAATTAATCCAATCAATTTAAAAAGGTTAAGTCCAAAATTCAATTAATCCAATTAATTAATTTCGAACTATCCATCTAATGGATTATTCCTCATAAATGATCCAATCATTTATGCTCTCCAAGAATTAATTTAATCTAATTAAATTAATTCACCTCTTCCGAAATTTATTCCAAATTAATTCCCTCACCTTTTGTGATCTGTGTGTGACTCTTTAGGTTCACCCTCATCTAGACTTGGGCGTGCTATCACACAATTAATTAAACTCAATTTAATTAATTATTTCTGATTATTCCATAACCAGAAATAACTCGTTACCATGGGTGGTCGTCTAGCAACAATCCATGGCATTAGAGACTAGGCGAATAGTTGCGTGAACATTCAGGCTCCGATTTCATACGGATACGGTCCTATTGTCAACCGTCTCCGGGCCTTAGTCTAGGGCATGGAATTGGGAGTCGGTTCCCATCCTTAACTAGGCATATATGCTGCATACTCGAGATGCGTTTACTCTATTGATCATCGTAGGAATCCTTCCCACTTGATCAATCGCCTATGGCATAGATTTGAGAGTCTAAACCATCTCAGGAGCACATAGCGAGATTCTCGCTGTTCACAGTAATAACTGACAGGCCGAATCCATTGCGTAAATCTATTAAACAACACAGGAAAAGGCTCAGACAGTACATCAAGTATCGGCAAAGAACCAATCAGTAATGAAGTACCCCTAATTTTATGGAAAGTGTTTTACTGAAATTAGAGGTACTAGTACTTTTGATTCTAATAGCAGGGAAGGAACAAGCGTCAAGTCTAATCAAACCTTTAGGAATACCTGTGATGTTATCAAGGGATAGGATGGTGAGATGTTGATTGAAACTTGCTTGGTTAGCAAAATAATCGGCCACTTGGTTACCCTCTCTAAAGATGTGTGATATCTTAAACTCAGTTTGGGATAAAAGATATCTAATTTGTTGCAGCAGATTTTGAAGGTGCCAAGGCCCTTGGGGGAAGAGAGAATAAGTTTGAGGGCAACGTTGGCATCCGTTTCCACCTAGATGTTCCTGATGTTTCTATCAATGCACAATTTAACACCTCAATGCACAATTTCGCATCATAGCACTTTCAATTTGCATAAATGCTCTTTTCACATTGGATTATAGCTCTTTTCATTTTATTTCGCCACACAGGCTATTCAACAACATCAAGGGGTATTCATATTATAATTAGATTCAATTTTCATTTCTCGCTTATTTCCACATATCACCGTATTTACATTTACAGGCACCAACAATATATCATTCAATAAATATAATATTTCAATGAATTTTCTAATTTCACTTTCACTACATAATTTAAATCATCAACCACTCATATTATCCCAAAATAGATCAATTGCAATACGAATAATAGACTTACATAAAAGTAACGACACAAGGTAAAAAAACATAAATGGATAATATTAATTATTTACTTTGCTTTCAACCAACTCTAGAGGGTCGGTTTGGAACGTTCCAAGCCGAGAGCTCAAGACAGGGCATCGAGGATCCTATAGAAACTTGCACTAAGTACTGCAGTCGTGTTTCGTTGGCAGGAGACGTAGGTCGTCTGTGTAGTTTTAGTGGGCTAGTTGGTAAGGTAGTCAATTGACTGAACTGATTTCACAGGAATTAACATATGGAGGCCTCTTAAGGTGTGGTTGGTATGACTGGGATTGTTTTTTCCGATAGTACGAGATTAGTTTTCGGACTTGGAGAATCATGACAGTCGCGTGCATATAAAGTCTGTACCTTAGATCTGGCGAGTGGTGACTGTGGCGCAAGATATGATCATCATAAGCCTTATCTAGTGCAGCTGGAGTATGTAGCAAGGACGGTGGATTCCAAAAAAGGATCTATACTCTGTTAGTATATGACAACGAGATCTCCTATATGCTCTGAGATAGTTTAGACTCTTTAAGTCTATGGCCATAGCGATTGAGTGAGTGGGAAGGGATTTTCTACGACGACTAGTAGAGTAAGTGCATCTCGAGTTTCAAGCATAGTTGCCTAGTCAAGGAGGAAACTGATGCCCAATTCAAAGTCCTAGATTAAAGCCGGGACGGCTGACAGTATAACCGTACTCGTATAGACTCAGAGCTTAAATGTTCGATCATTTTCACATAGTCTCTAGTGCCATGGAAGGTTGCTAGACGACCACCCATGGTAATGGGGATTTTTGGTTATTGAATAATAAAATATAATTAATTAAATTAGATATAATTAAATATGTTGGTCACACAGGGGTTCTACACTCGAACCCTCTAAATCTTAGATTCATCTTCCCACGGTGTGGTATGGATTATCTTTACAGGGGTTCTACACTCGAACCCTCTAAGTGAACGAATCCGGAGAAGGAGAGGAGTCAACACTTGTAGTTGATCGAAGAAAACTATGAGGGTGAGGTTCTTATTTTGATTTCTGCCTCTTGTTTCTTCTTTAAGATTCTATGGCCTTTATTGTTTTATTTTACATCGAACGCTCGGGAATAGATCACGAGCACATCCCTTAATAAGGATATTATATGGTTTATTCGTTAATTTTTTTATTTCTCGCACTTCCATCGTGCTTCTCGGGCTGATCTGCTCCCTTCAAAAATTAGGAACAAAATTTCAACACCAAAGATAAAAATTATGAGGACAAGAAGAGAATCTTTCTTGAGTACTTTATTGCCTAATATGCAATCAAGTGCACAGTAGGTGCGAGGGATGCATGGTGTTGCATCGAGAAAAGATATTCAAAGTAGAATCTAACTAGCCATCAATTTTCCACATGAGTTAGGGGTTGAGTGTGAGTTGGGTGTGGACAGAAGAAAGGTGGTGGTGGGTGAAGCAGCTTGGACGCGAAGTTTGGTCCATAGTGCAAAGTAGCGTGGCTATTATATATATATATATATATATATATAAAGAAAGAAAAAGTGGGCGGGTGGGGCCATCAATTCCCCACCGCTACACTTCAGTTGCAAACAATAATAATATATATATGTACTATGTATTGAAATTAACAAATTGCTTCCTGCATACATATACAGAATCCTTTTTCCATTTTCGGACGACGACGAACAGGTATGATTTTAATTTTAAAATTTTTATTAATTTATATAATTATATTATTTAATTAGCCTATTTACAAAAAGTAATTTACATTGACCGGTGAATTATTTAATCGGAATATTTTATGATTTTGTCAATTTATATTGGTGTTGAATTAAATATCCCAATTGACTTAAAATATTATAGTTAGGTAATTAAATTATTAGATTTGGTATATTTAATTATTACTATAGTTAATTTATTCACTTTTGCGGGTGCTACATTTAGTTTTCGAGCGATTAGAGAGTGGTGGCGTCCAATGGACTCAAGGTTGAGGACGATTGGCGGCGCGAGCAGCTTCTGTGGCATGCGACAGTGAGTAGATCTACGGCAAATCGACGCAAGCAGCAACGCATGCGCAGTGGAGGAGTTGTGGTTTCTTCTTTGTAGTGAGAGAAGAATGAAGGCATGGGTGAGTAAGGGTTGGAAGAGAGGGAAAAATGAGAGTTTTGACTTTTAGGGCACGTCTAGTTGAAGTCACAAATTAGTATCCTCATTGCATTTCAAATAGATTTATACTCAATGTTACGCGTGGGGAAGCCGAGTGAACTGTTCCAGGGACTGATTTGGACTTGACACTAGACATGGGCACGCGTAGTGCAGAGTGTGAATTTTCTTAAATTTTAGTGTTTAACCTGCCCAAACTCAATGTTAAAAGCACAATTTCACAACATGTAAGTAAATTGAACAAAAATAAGAGAATATGGTAGACAATTCATAAGTTATCTCCCATGCAACATCTTTTGTTAGATGTTGTGTATCAATTTGAATAAGTTGGGACTCTAATTCCACTTCTTCTAGATAGCGTACCTAGTAATAGTGTGGATTTAGGAGAGCTTCGAGGTCCACGAAGGAATTCTTCTTTGAAGTTATTTTATCATAAAAGGCTTGATTCTTATAATTTCTTAGATTAGAGGTGAAGTTTTATCGATTGTCATCTTGGATGCATAATCTATTGAACTTTGCATTTCTTGAACTAAAGGATCAATAAAGTCTATGAAAACATAGAATGCACCTCATTAGGATGTTGAATGACACCACAAATGTTAAAACTAATAACCTCATTATCAAATTCTATGTAGAGAATTTCCGATATCACACCAATTTTAGTTTTGGGATTTTAAGAAATGATCTTCGTAACTATTAGGAGAGTATCTTACAATATTAGAGTGAGTGGCTTACAATATATTCATAATAAAGCCATATGGAAAAATTTAGTTTTTTAATTTGGGCAGGGGGCCTCCGGCCAGGCGTTACTCCGCACAGGTGCCGCCGCAGGCGTTAGCGCCCTCTGTCGAGCCGCCCGGCACCGCGTGCGGGCGTACGGCCCGGCCGCCTGCCGTCTGGTCTCTCGGCCGTTCTGTAGGGCTCCTGCGCCCGACGGCCGCCAGCGTGGCTCAGACTTCCGTTTTTTTTTTTTCGATTTCTCGGCCTCGCTCTTTTACTTTTTTATTCGATTAGAAATTCTGGAATTTCAATGAAATTTCATTGCCCAAAATACAAATAATCAATTTTTAGATTCCAAACCCTAGCAAATCTTAATATGCCCTAATTATAATGCAATTAAATCCAAAGAAAATTATTATGCCTTCAAAGCGATTAAAAATTATGTAAACATACTGAAACACGTAATACATGTTAGATTCTAGGCCTATACACCGAATCGGGCTCTAATACCACTTGAAGGAAGCGGATTGGCCCGGGAAGCGCGGCGGAAGCGCGAAAAATCAAAAATCGATAAAACATGCGATAATTAACGTAATTAATTTTGATCAAAGAGTGTACCCTTGATCTTTCAAGTCATCATCCAACATGGCATGGATGTCTAAATAAATGATCCAATCATTTATTTCTCTCAAAAGATTAATTTAATCCAATTAAATTAATCCTACTCTTCCAGAATTAATTCTAAATTAATTCTATCCCACTATAGTGGTAGGGAGTGACTCTTTAGGTTCACCCTCAGCTAGACTTGGGCATGTGTGACCAACACAATTAATTAAATCTAATTTAATTAATTATTTTTTATTATCCCATAATCGGAAATGGCCGTACCATAGGTTGGTTGTTTAGCAACAGTCCATGGCACAGAGACTAGGTGAATATTGGATGTTAACATTTAGGCTCCGAATCCATACGAGTACGGTCCTTACCGGTCAATCGTCTCCTGGCCTTAGTCTAGGGATGGAATTGGGGTATCGGTTCCCATCCTTGACTAGGCAACTATGAAACTCGAGAGATGCGTTTCACTCTACTACTCCAATCGATCTAGGAAACATATTCCTGATGATCAAGATTTCCACTTTGCCCAAAGACTTTTAGAGTCTAAACCCATCTCAAGTGGCAGGACGAGAACTCTTTATCTGTCATATAATGACAGGGGACAGATCCTCTTTGGA
The DNA here is from genome assembly GCA_034509725.1 of Sesamum angolense. Lineage (NCBI taxonomy): Eukaryota > Viridiplantae > Streptophyta > Magnoliopsida > Lamiales > Pedaliaceae > Sesamum > Sesamum angolense. The sequence goes on from JACGWL010000585.1 coordinate 7,092, forward strand.
ATCCACCGTCCTCGGTACATACGCCGACTGCACTAGATAAGGCTTATGATGACCATGCCTCACGACACAGCCACCGCTTGCATATCCAAATACAATCTTCATATACACGTGACTGCCATGATTCCTCAAGTCAGAGGACTAATTCTCGTACTATCGGAATCGGGAATCCAGTCATACGATCAAGCCTTAAGAGGCTTCCATATGACGGATTCCTGCGAGTCACTTCAGTCACGTTGACCACCTGGCCAACCAACACTAAAACTGCATGGGACGACCTACGTCTCCTGCCGACGAAACACGACTGTAGTACTTACTGCAAGTCCGCCATAGGATCCTCAAATACCCATCTCGAGGTCCTCGACTTGGACGTTCCAGACCGACCCTTAGGATGTGTTTTCATAGCTGCCAAACTTATGCGCAGCCCCAACTCCACGGGTTAATCTTTCGATCTGTGGGCATTTCGTTGTGACATTGAAACTCCGTTCAATATCAGTGGTAAGCTCAACGAAACATATAGTCATCTTGATGAATTCTTACCGTATTCATCAATCTAATATATTTGATAAAGATTGTCGAATGGAAAACAACCAATCCAATTGGCATTTGGTCACCCATTTCAACACAAATCACACATGACTTTTTCTATTCCAATCTTATTTTGTAAGGGATAGAAAATGTAACCTAGTTCTTTCTATTTGAGAGGCAATTTTTTTTTTTTTTTTAGCTAATACATTTTCTCCCATACTTAACATGTCGTTACCTTTCAATTTGCATTTGTTGGTGACTTATTGAGAAACTTTGCATAGCGAGGTATTCTTTGATTGTGTCAAGGACATGTTTACCTCTGTTTTGTGAATCATAGTTAAGATCGGTATGATCCCTCCATCTAGAATTGTATATGTTGGAATAGGGATCATATCTCCTTTGTGGGAGTCCGAAATATCCTCCTACGGCATTAGCGTATTGAATTTATTCTTTTTGAAGCATAGGAAACAAATTGTTGGGCTGTGCCATGGAATTGTAAAAACCACGAGCTTTTACTTGTTAAAAAATTCATGCAATAAATCTTTTGAGAAATGAGGTAATTTTGTCTAAACGATCATCAATATGAGATACATTTACCTCATTAACCTTCTTGGGTGGCTTGTCGTATTTAATGCCAAATTGTTGAGTGTTGTTACATAATTGCAATTAGATTGCGTACCTTGTTAGGAGTTTTATCAAACAAATAATCTCCACTTGCCCTATCTATCAAATTTCTATCCACTCCTAATAACCTTTGATACACCTACTAGATTAATAGGTGTTTCGAGATTTGATGGTGAGGAAAACTCCCAACTAGCTGGTTGAACCTTACCAATATTCATAACAACTTTCCCACAAAAAATTATCATATTCCACAAATTTCCTTGTGGATCGTTGTGGCTCGTGAAGCAGGAAAGTACTTTTCAAGAAACTGCTTTTTGAGCTCATTCCAACTAGTACTGGATCCTGAAGATAAGAAGTAGAGATGATCCTATGCTTTGTTGGCTAGAGAGAATGGGAAATCTCGAAGTTGACTTGCTCTTTGGTGATCCCTTTGAGTCGCAAGTCAGATCACACTACATGAAACTCCATCTAATTTTTATATGGATCTTCACCTGCAAGACCACGAAAAGTATGGAGTATGTGAATAAGTCCATATCTGAGTTCAAAATCAACATTTAAAGTTGGATTTTAATGCAAAGAGGTTGTTGATTCATGTCAGGTGAAACCACCTCTTTGATGGTTCTATCTAGAATTGGTTCCATAATTTCATCCTCAAACTCGCCAGAGGAATAGTCCACTAGCTTAGAGCTAACCTTGTCTGGGAAGAAGTGGATGTCTCCTTGACTCGATGCCTTTTTTTTTTTTTTTCTGAAATCTTCATTCAAACTTCTCGATCTTGGGATCAAAATCAAGTCCACCAATAAGAGAAGATTAGGGCACTAAAATCAAGTGACTTAAGTAAGTAACCAAGAAGAAATTAATCTAAATGCACCAATCCATGACAATGGTGTCAAATTTTGAGGGTATTAAATCTAGCAAAAATAATCTCCTATACTAATACTTGCAAACGTAGCAAGTAGGATCGAGTGTACAAGAATTAGGTTTAAATCAATTTCTTGGATGAAAAGGTTTTTTTAAATCTAAATTTAGAAAATAAAACTGGAAAGATTAATTAAAGATGGGTCCTTGTGCGATTCTAACTGATTGATGCAACAATAACAATAATTCATAGTAGATAAAATTGGTTATGATAATTGGAACGACCTAACGACTTCATATTTTCTTATCTTTTCATTAGCCAAGGAATGTCCGTTGACTAATTCTCTAGTCAGTTTACAACCGTGGGAACATATCAAGATTTAATCTACCAACAACATTACGAACTAGAAAGGACAATTCTGACCAACACATTACTATGAGGATACATTTAAGTTAGATTGTGTATTCTCCATAATATAATCGAACTACTACGACATGAGAATGTTTGTTACTACTAGTTATTGGATTAAACAAACAATTATAGATTCGAAAGTCCAATGGCTATGCAAATATCTTGATAATGAACAATTGGCCTGATCATTGAAACATATTATTGTGATAAGAAGCTAGAGAACAACACAAATACCCAAATAAACAAAAGTAGCATGTACAAACTAGATCCCACAAAGTATGTGAATTAAGCATCCACTGTATTTTTAATCGAAAATACAAAAATTAGCCAAGCATATTAGTTTATGCGAGAAAATTGGAAAACACAGAGCATAAGAAATTAAGATATGCGAGATATGATTCCTTCAACTACATCACCTATTAAACTAACTTATTTCCTAAGAAAGCTAGATACTAATTTTCTTTTTAAAAGAAAATGAAGATTTTTTTCTAATAAAACTATTATTCCTAATTAATATATAAAAGAAGAAAATATTCCTGATCCAAATAAACATTCCATGATTTGTCAGTTGCACTAGACATGGATACCTCTATTCCAATATGCAAGTTTGTGACAATATGTTCTTCTCCAAAATTTGTCTTCTATTTCAACTCACTTGGCTTCATTTCCATATTTCTTACTCTATCAAAACCTTTTAAAGCTGAAAACACAAAGGGCATGATTGGTATATAGGAACGAAATTAAGCGGGAATGGAATAAAAATAAAAAAGGAAATTTATTTGAATAGCATTTCTATTGAATCTACACATAGATAGTATTTTTGGCAAGAGAAATTATATTAATGTAAACAAACAAATGAATTAATCTATTTAATCACAATGCATTGGCAATTTTGTCTCAATACTCGAGAAAAAAATATTTTGAATATATAATAATAAAAACTAAATAAAAAAATCAATGAATTAATATTTTGTTCCCAGTATTTTGTTATTAATTCAAAGTAATAGGTTGAATTCATAAAAAAAACATCATACTAGGTAAAATACACCCAAAATATTAATGCCTTGTACAATGTAATCACAAGGACAATTTTGTTAAGATACTTTTTTTTTTTTTTTCATTCTCATAGGAATAGCTAATACCATATTTTGGAGATGGAATCACTAATCCATTTTCTAACGGAATAACAATTTCTATGGAATCACTAATCCCTTTTCTTACGTATACAAATAACGTATACAGGAATGGACTTGTGAATGCTAATTTCGCTCCTATGTCCCAATTATGACCAAAATATCCATGGTTTAGAAGTTATTTAATACTAAAAGGTGGGTAATTCTAAAAAAAGAATGATGAATTAGGCATTAGCATAGACTCTGTTTTGTTACACATGTACTATATATTAGGCAAATTCAAGAGGCAAGGGTTAAACAGAATATTTTAGAAAGATGTTTCAACATATAATGTGAATCAAACCCTGACAACAATGAAAGAATTTATCCAAAAAAGGTGTAGGAGTAGACACTATATGACTTTGGAATTTCATCTCATTATTGGGCTACATGTGTCTTTCCACACAAACTAGGTCGTGATGTTCTGATAAATAACATGAATAAATCATTCAACCATCATATTTGAAACAAGAAAGATGCCTGTTATAGACATGTTTGAGTAGATAAGAGAAAATTCATCGTAAGAATTTAGTTGAAAATAGGGATAAAGAAATATAATTTGGGGTTGTTTGTCCTAATATGTACCACTAAGAAGATTGTGATACAGAGACAATATAGAAATTATTTTTCATCTTGGACTGGTGAGAATAATATGAAGTTATGCGTATTATGCAAAACTTGTTGGAAAATGGTGAATGATAAATTAAATAATAAATTTATTTTGATAGTAACAGGTGGCTTATTACAACGTGAAACGCATAATAAGGTCATGATACATGGATGGTGATTGATAGCACCCAATCATCATCCAACCATATGTAATCAACCGAATAGTTGTGTCATTTGCTTGAAATGATGTGTTCGTTGAGTAAAACTCTTTGAATGAAATGATTCGTCCATTTGAGTGAAGTTGTATGTCCTTTGACTTAAATGACGGGTCTATTTAGGCGAAAGGTTATAACCTTTCGAAGGCATCTTTTCTGATCAGATATGACCATTCAATGGTACATTTCCAACTTCTATAAATAGGCCCTCCCATTTCATTTCATTCATTCAATTAATTTTACTGCATTTCAATGTGTTATCAATAAAATCATGTTACTTTTTATTAAGAGAGTTCCAAAGTATTATTTGGGTCGTTGTTTTTCAAAATTTTGTAGTGCTGCTACTTTGAGATTGTAAGTCGTTGTATCTTGGGAGATAAATTGCCGTTTTTGTTAGCACCAGAGCAGGCCAATAATTGTTTTAAATATAAAGAGTGTAACTCTTGCCTCGACTTCATAATACACAAATTCCGCAGATTCCAAATTTCTCCCAATAAAACCATATTGCCTTCATGAAGGACAAAACATTATGGTTGTGGCATGTTTAAGCTTGTAGGATATCCCTACTACTATGCAGCTGCAATAATTGATAATTCAAAAGAAAATATTGTTCAATGACTAACACATTCATATTTTCATTGATGAGAAATCTATCCAACTCATATAGGCCAAAATCATCCAACTAAGATTCATCAGATAACAAAAGTTCAAGTGCATCAACAAAAGGAAATGGAAGTGCAAGTTATACATATGGTTCTAATGATTGAGCCTTTTTATTTTTATTTTTTGTTGTTGAGCACTTAGGTCGTTTTGGATTGTTGGATAATGTTGTTTTTTGTAAAGATTTTTTTTCTTTTTTTGAGGTAAGAGCGATGAACTATTATTAATTGAAATAAATCGATTACAAATACCGTCAAGAGTATTACAATAATCATATCCTACTCAATAACACCAATTATTACAATAAACAACTCCCACTATACTGTAAACTAACTCATTCTATACAACAGTTTTGTCAAGATTTGACTTAGTTCACTTTATTTCAAGTTTGATGGGGTTTTTTTAGGATCCAGAGTTTGACTTATTTTAAATTTGGTTTTCTTGTTCATTGTTCAAACTTCAAAATTAATCATGCAATTCAAGTGGCATAAAACATAGGCATTTATTCACATTAAGATTCACTTAAATATTACAGCAACAATTAAAACAAAAACAACCACACATATTTGCCTTTAGCATTCCTTGATTTGCCTCTGAATGCTTCATTTCGGTTGTTATGTCTTCGCATACGGATAGTAGTTCTGTAAACCTTTCTTCTACTCCTTCTGCATTGGATTCAACCTCTTCTTCCATTTTTGGTTCCTGGAATGTGCTGGAATTTGTACATTGTGAATTTTTTGCGGAAAAACTAATAGGCTCCAACCAACTGAAATAACTGCAACGACCGAATATGCAATTGAAAGATAATTTTCCTTTGATATCTTTTATCTGACCCACACTCTGATGGCTGCATGTGCTTGGCAATAGCACTTGGGTCCTTGAACCTCAAATCCATAAATTTCTCTTCACTGCATGTATAGAATTCTTTTCGGAATAAAATACAAAACATACTGTTTATACAAGTAAGCGCGTATATTAAATATAATAAAAAATACAATAAATTTTGAAAGAGAAAATTCAATATGACTTGAAACTTGATGTGAGTTAGTAAGTATCTATAGCTAAAACTTGCAAAAACTATGCCTTTGAGGCAGTCCTGGAATTCCAACTTGGGTGCCCTCGTAGGAATGACTCTTTATGAACTTGTTGATGTTTTTTATCCTAACCTCCACCTCCACTGTGAAGACCGCGGACACCGGCCGGTGGTTGGAAAATCTCGACTCTCCTCACATGTACGACAATTGTTCAACCCCGCTACCACGCCATAAAATTCTGTCACACCTGAGGTGAAATCCGTCGTTGTCATTACAACAAATTTTATTGGAAGATGTGAGCAATTAATGGATATGCCTCTATTTCAATTATATTTTTTTAGATACTAATTTGTTTTTAAAAAAATAAATATTTTATACACATGAATATAAAATATAAGATGCAATATTAGTTTATGATAAATAGATTTATTGATGGAAGAACTAATTCTATTTTGAAGAATTTTTTTTTTGTCAGGCCTAGTCTTGATTATACTCAATTAATTTCCATAAATACTATTACACTTACTATATAAATAATTAATACTATTTTCTGTATTATATAGAAAAGTATGTAGTAAGTATAATGCACTTCGTATTAAATATAGGGGTAATTACACAGTCCTCTAATATTTGGTGAAATTAAATGTAAATCCATGTGATTTCAAAAATCACATCTAATAACCTAATGTTTGTTTTCATCCAATAAATAGACCCATTCGTTAATAAAATTCATATAATTTGTTGACAAAAAAATTAAATAAAAATTCATATTAGACTTATTGTAGGTTAAACAAATCTTTTTTGGCTAAACTACGTACCCTCATACACCTTCACATTCAAATTTACGTGAGGAGGTACTTGTGGAAATTGTATTTTTGGTCTCATATGTTAGAGCCTTTTTCAGTTTAATCTAATTTATTATGATTTTCTCACATTGCATCACATAAATTGAAAATTTTCTCAATGTTAGTCCTTATGTGCATTTTTTGTCGCCCAAATAAATTTGTGGAAATACGCGATTCTAAACGAAAAAAATACACATAAATTTGAAAAATAAATCAATTTATGTGATCTAATATAAGAATGTCACTAAATTGAAAAATTCCTAAGATATGGGACAAAAAATGCAACTTTCCCATGTACTTGTAATTAAATTAAATTATAAAGGTAAATAGTATAATAATATCAAATCAATCACAAACAATAATTTTGTAATAAGTCAATCGAGGTCATATATGAGCTTTCACTCAATTCTTTTGCTAAAAATTACATGAATTTTTACTAGTGAATGAATCTATTTGTTGGGAAAAAATTAAGTGTTAGGATATTAGAATTAATTTTTCAAACCACATTAGTGCTATATCTAGTTATACCAAATTTTGCGGTCAAATTTAATTTAAAATAAAATATTTTGTGTTTGAAATATATATATATATCATATATTATGTGTGTGTGTTCTGGGGGTGGGGGTTGTGGTAGCAAGTACCATGCAGGGGTCCTTCGTTTTCTCCTGGATTTGGTGTTCTCTCTAGTGTAGGAATCATAATTTTGGGAGTACTTGTACATGGGTGCGAACATAATCTTCCCTTCATTCCACCCACTAAACACTCTCCCAGCTTTTCTCTCCCTCTTCAGCTGTTGTTCAAACCATTCATTAATTCAAATATTTCAAATATACTATGTACTTCTATTTTTTTATTTTATATTTCATCTAATATTCTTATTATAAATTTGACACATACACAGGGCGTGAGACAGTAATAATTCAACAATCACACAAAAGAATGAATTATTTCCTACATTACAAATTAACAAGACTTATAGGATAAAATTATACTTTGATCCACTAACATAGGGATGGTCTGTGATAGTTTCAGTACAGGTCAATTCGAAATTGCAAGAAAAGACGGTAATTTATAAAACATAACAATTATGGTCCAAAAGAATCTAATTTGGCTTAAATTTGTCACATGCCCTACACGTGGCATTTAAAAATTATGGATTTTAAACTTTCCAACCAAATTAGTGCTTATTGAACCAAAATTATCATTTTTTTTTCCATAAATTAAAGTTCTTTCAAATTAACTTTCCAACCAAATTAGTGCTTATAGTGGACCAAATTATATTATCTCTAATGCAATTTTGGTCTAGAATATTTTGGTCCAACAACATAGGGCTAGCGGTAATTTCAGTCCAAGTAGGTTCGAAATTCGTAATAAATGATTGTAATTTATGAAAATGATAATTTTGGTTCAACAAACCCTAATTTGGTTGGAATTTTTCATTTAACCTGCACATGACACCTAAAAATTAGAGAGCAGTTTCAAACTTTATTACTGTTTTTTGGAACAAACTTACCATTGTAAATAGTTTGCGTACAGTCCTTTATTGCAAATTTTGAATTAGCCTGGATTGAAACTGCCACCACCTATGTTAGTGGACCAAAATTGCATTTTCCCTAATTTATAAATCATGACAAATTAATACTATCAACAATGGTCAAGCAAAACTATTCGAAAACTTAAATTTTAATTCACTGTTAAATAATATTTTCCCATGGTTTCAATTTTATTAGAAATATTTTTCATAATTTTTAGCTACGACACATTTAATTTCTGCAATCGTAAACTGTAGTTAATTAGTGAAAAAATTGAATCTTATGTCCCATATGTTAGTTTTATGTTCCCAATGCAATTTTTTAGAAAAAATTATGCACCTAATTGCAATTTTTAGGAAATTATAGGACCTTAATGTAATTTTAGGAAAATAAGAATTTTATAAAAATATTAATAATTAAATTTTATTTTTGTAATTTCTAATCATTTTTAACAATGATTTTTGAACAAGAGACACAACTCGGACGTCCAGTCAATCCAAACTGGCCCGATCGTCTAGTGCCCCCAACCTCCAACTGATCCCAGGCACCCGACAACGACGAGACGAACATGCAGCCTCAAAGGACCACGATTTAGATTAGGATTTTTTTCTCTAATTTTATAAAAAATACAATTTTAAAATAATATTTGTATTTTTATAATAAATTTATTATTTTTTGTTATATTATGTGCTTTTTAAATCATATTGCACAATAATTTAATAAAAAAATGATTTATTTAATTTTACAAAATTAATTTGTTAAAATATTAATTTTTGTAACTACATTTGTAACGGCTTTTGTAACACATATACATTGGACAAATTTGACAAACTGTTACAAATACTGTTACAAAGACAGTTACAAATTCAATTTAACTAAGTCGTTACAAAGGCAATTCTAAAATTATTTTTAAAATTTGACAGCATTTGTAACAACCATAGTTAGCCATTACAACAACCATTACAAGTTGTAACAGATTTTCAACTGGCAATTATAAATAATTTGTAACGACTGTATCAGCCGCAGACTATGCCATTCCAAAATCGTTACAAATAAAAAAAGCATTACAAATTAATAAAAAAATCGTTATAAAAGCCGTTCCAATGAAATGATTTTTTTGTAGTGAAATGGATTTTCTATTGGGCATTTTATTTAATTGAATTAAATAATAAACCCAATAGATTATTATTGGACTTGATTTAATTTGTTGGACAAAGTAAAATAAGCTCGGTCCAAATATTAGGTGTGTGGAAGTATAAAATACTAGGTTCTTTTAGCACACCATAACACTGTATCTCCCTTTCCAGCATATATCACGAAATTTCTTTCCCATTTTTCATGATTTTGAGTACTCCTTGAATTAGATTCAAGTTGAGAATGAGAAGAAATCGTTTACACTAATTGATAGTGTAAAAAAGTTTCGATTTCTTCCACCGGATCTAACCCTTTCTAGACAGAGGGTTAGATCCATCTTCTTTGTATACGGTGCGGACTATCTTTAGAGGGATTCTACACTTGAACCCTCTAAGTGAATAGATCCGGAGAAGGAGATGAGTCAACACTTGTAGTTGATAAAAAAAAACTACGAGGATGATGTTCTTGTTCATATTTCCGCCTCTTGTTTCTTCTTTGTGATTCTATGGACTTTATTGTTTTATTTTACACCAAAAGCTCAGGAATAGATCAAGGGTATACCCCTTTATCAGGATTTTATATGGTTTAATCATTAATTTTTTTATTTTTTGTGCTTTTGCCGCGCTTCTTGGGCCGATTCACTCCCTTCAAAAATTAGGAAGAAAATTTCAACACCAAAGGTAAAAATTATGAGGACAACAAGAGAAACTTTCTTGAGTTCTTTGTTGCCTAATATGCCATCAAGTGCTTAGTAGGTGCGAGGGATGCGTGATGTTGCATCGAGAAAAGATTTTCAAAGTAGGATCTAACTAGCCATCAATTTTCCACACGAGTTAGGGATTGAGTGTGGGTTGGGCATCAATAGAAGAAATGTGGTGGTGGGTGAAACAGCTTGGCGACGTGAAGTTTGTGGTTGCGTAGCGCAAAGTAGCGATGGCTCACAGTCGAGCAATTAGAGAGTGGTGGCGGGCAATGGACTTAAGGCTGAGGACAATTTTCGGTGCAAACAGCTTCTGTGGCAAGCGACGGTGAGCAAATCTACGGCAAATTGGCACAAGCAACATTGCATGCGTAGTGGAGGAGCTATGGTTTCTTCTTTGTTGCGAGAGAAGAATGAAGGCATGGGTGCGTAAGGGTTGGAAGAGAGGGAAAAATGAGAGTTTGACTTTTAGGACACATCTAGTTGAAGTCACAAATTAGTACCCTCATTGCATTTCAAATAGATTTATACTCAATGTTACGCGTGGGGAAGTCGAGTGAACTGTTCTAGCGACTGATTTGGATTTGACACTAGACATGGGCATGCGTAGTGCAGACTGTGAATTTTCTTAAATTTTAGTGTTTAATGTGACACCCCCTCCGTAATCACATTCAATTACCCTCACAACTCACAATTATCCCAATAAAATAATTTACAAGTCGATACCTGACGAACACCCCAAGCAAATTACAAAATATCAGACACTAACTTAATTACAATTTCATGTTCTTATGTCCACCTATCTAGAACTCTCGAATTAGCATGGCACCGCTGACCCACTATACGGCTGACGGCTTATGATCTATCTCCTGAAAGAAAAATATACGACAAATTTATGAGTTGTCAACTCAGTAAGTATAGCCAATCAAAATTATATATATATACATCTCAAGTCAAACACAATACAATCATGTCAACCAATCAAGGTTTATCAATATTATCCGCAGATATATCATATATCAGTTTATACCATAATAATAGCATCTTTGTTTGTTTTCTTAGGGCCCTGCTCAACCAAACTGGAGTGCATCACCCAATGGCTTCGCCGGCTATCACATCGTCATCTCAATCACAATATCTTTTCTCTTTTTTTTTCTTGATATCACACAGCACACAGCTCGTATGATATCCCATCACCACTGATACCACACAGCACACAGCTCGTATGGCATCCCTCATCAATCATATCACAGCACACAGCTCGTATGATATGTCACATCATCATCACTGATCAATGACAGCACACAGCTCGTCATTAATCACATCATCATAGCCATTGCAGTATGCCCCCTCCCAGTTAGGTAAGCCATCTTTTATTCCATACACATATATCATCATCATTGGCATCATCAATCAACTCCATTTAATAATTATCTTCTCGTCAATAACTTTCTATTCGATTTCTCCACATTCAAATACACAACCCACAATCATTCAGCCAACATTCGTGCAACACATCCAATTAAGCACATAATAACAATTCCACAGATATGCATATATTCTTAATCACCATCAACATCCATTAACAAGTATACATACCATTCATATTTCATCCATATAAATATATACATAAAGTCCAACAAGCAATACTTATATTCACACACACACACATATATATATATATATATATATATATATATATATATACCAATTAGCTATACTTACCTCACTTTCCCCAATTATTTAAATAGTAGAATGATGTGCATAATCTCGAACGTTGTTCCCGTGTCCTAAAATGAGGTATAAGACGTATCGTCAATGAATCGTCGATATTGAAGTTCTTTCAAAAAGCACTAGATTACATTCGTACACTTCTCACTAATTTCTGAATATCACCTTCTATAAAATTCGGATCTTTATTCCGTTTTCTTCTACATAAAGTAGACTCAATTATCTTTCCATCAGTATATATTCTGATTTATTAAAATCAGTTTTTATATTTAGAAATTACCTTACAGCCCTGAATCTACAATCTTCACAGAATGAGCCCTACTCACTAAGTATATCATAACTTTAATTACAATCACTAACATTAGAAACTGTTTTAGTATAATAAACTAGACATAATAAGCTATCCAATGATGTATTTTTGTATTTTTAACCATAAAGCTCAATTTTATAGAAATCTGTCCTTTTTACGAAATTGTATTTCCTTGACAGCATCTCTCTCAGTTATAAATTCCTCAGACAATTACAATTGATAAAGATTCAATTTTACACCAAGTAATTGATTTTACTCATACAAATTTATATGGTATAATTATATTCAAGTTTATTACAACTGGTAATTTAGACAGCAACAGATTCAACCTGTATTTATTTAAATTCTCTGATTCATATACTGTTCCAAATTACCAAAATTTTCAATTTAACCTCTATGTTATCTAGTTTCAATTTACACAAGAATCATTTAATTTAACCAGTAAAACTCTACTCACAAGGTTTTAAATACACCCTGTCAGTTTACCCGCAGAAACAGAGCAACAGAATGTTCCTCCGTTTTAACCCATTCAAACGATCGATTTGGTTTTCTATTTCATTAGAAGTTTTTATTAAACACCTCAAAGATTACACAGGTTCAAAAATCACTAAATTTGGAGCAGTATACCTTTTAAATCGAGGTTTACAGAGGCTATCGAAAACAGAGGATCTCTGGTACTTCTTTTTCACTTTAATTGGGTATTTTCTTCCATTTGACTAAGACATGCAGCTTTATCGCGACCAACTCTAGACAATTTCAATATGAGAAACAAAACTTACCTCTTTCTTCTTTGATTTTCAAGCTTCTTGATGATGCTTTTCCTTCTCTCTTTTCCTCTCTTCTCTCTGTCCCCTTCTCTTCTTCTTGTCTTTTTGTTTCTTCCTTTTTTCTCTCTTTCTCCCTTGTGTGTGTATGTGTGTTGTACTATAGTGGCGCAAGCAACCTTTTTTCTTTCTTTTTTTTTTTTTTTTATTCTTTTGATTAATTATAGAATTTTTAATTAATTTAATTTATTATCCAATATTATTCCGAACTCCAATTTACTCCGTTTTTTAATATAATCAAGTATATTTAAATTAACTAATTCGTAAATTTTACAAAATTAATTTCGATTATTTTAAAATTGTGTGGATGTTACATTTAACCTACCCAAACTCAATAAAAACACAATTTCACAATGCAATTAAATTTAATAAAAATAAGAGAATATGGCAGACAGACGACTCCCGTGTAACGTGGACTTGTTCTGTATCAATTCCACTCTAATTCCACCTACTTCGTGACGTACCTAATGATAGTGTGGATTTAGGAAGGCTTCGAGGTCCATGAAGGAATTCTTACTTGGACTTGTTTTATCATAAAAGGCTTTATTCTTATAAGTTCTTAGATTAAAGGTGAAGTTTTTATCGATTATTATCTTGGATGCATAATCACCATTGAATTTTGCATTTCTTGCACTAAAGGATCAATAAAGTCTATGAAAAAATAGAATGCACCTCATTAGGATGTTGAATGACACCACAAATGCTAAAACGACTAACCTCATTATCAAATTCCATGCAGAGATTTCCGATATCAACACCAATTTTAGTTTTGGAGGTTTTAAAATATGATATTTGTAACTATTAAGAGAGTGATCTCCCGTCATATCAAGCACACAAAGCCAATAGGATAATCTGTTTATTAACTTACACAAGAACATCCTCTAAAACTCCTATGAAGCACAAAACTAAACAATTCGAAAGTTTAATAGCCACTCTGGGTTCTTTTATGGGACCCACAAGCAAAGATTCTTAGATAGCTAGAGGCATAAGATTTGTGGAAGCACCTAAATCACACATGATTTTTTTCTATTCCAATATTATCAATTTTGCAAGGGATAGAAAATATAACCTAGATCTTTCAATTTGTGAGGCATTTTTTTTTTTTTTTTTTTGAAGAATAGCTAATACATTTTCTCCCATATTTACCCTTTCACTACCTTTCAATTTGCATTTGTTGGTGACTTCATGAGAAACTTTGCACAGCCAGGTATTTATTTGATTGCATGAAGAAAATGTTTACCTCTATTTTGTGAAGAGTCTCAAAAATTTTCTTCTCCTCTTCTCCTTTCTTGGACTTGGCAAATCTTTCCAGAAAAGGAGATTTGGTCACTAACATTTTGGGATGCCTAGTCTATCATGCGATCATCATCCTTCGGTTGTAATTTTTCTTTACTGTACAAGAAAATAAGTACTAACGTTTTATTTAGATTTGACAATGGTTGGAGAGAACAACTTACGTTGATATTCCAACCAACTAACGGATAAAACCAATTGAGTCACTTGGGATTTTAAATTTTCAATGCTTGTGTGAGTCTCCTATTGAAACTGTTGGGTGTTAGCAATGAGTATTTTCATCACATCTTCAAGAGATGTACCTGATTTGTAGTCAGATTGAAATAACAACCCCGATGGTTTGTCAAACAAATCATCTCCACTTGCCCCCATCTATCAAATTTCTATCCAAGCTTAATAACCTTTGATAGAACTACTAGGTTACTAGGTGTTCTGGGATTTGATGGTGAGGACAACTCTCAACTAGCTGCTTGAACCTTCCCAATTTTCATAACAACTTTCCCCAAAAAAATTGTCGTATTCAACAAATTTCCTTGTGGATTGTTGTGGCTCGTGAGGCAGGAAAGTACTTTTCAAGAAACTACCTTTTGTGCTCGTTCCAACTAGTAATGGATCCTGAAGATAAGAAGTAGAGACAATCCTATGCTTTGTTGGCTAGAGAAAATGGGACTCGCAGTTGATTTGCTCTTCGGTGATCCCTTGGAGTCACATGCCAGATCACACTACGTGAAACTCCATCTGATTTTATATGGATCTTCACCTGCAAGACCACAAAAAGTATGGAGTATAAATAAGTCCATATTTGAGTGCAAAATCAACATTTAAAGTTGGATTTCAATGCAAAGAGATTGTTGATTCATGACAAGTGAAACCACCTCTTTGATGGTTCTATCCAGAATTGGTTCCACAATTTCATCCTCAAACTCGCTAGAGGAGTATTCCACTAGCTTGGAGCTAACCTTGTCTTGGAAGATGTGGATGCCTGCTTGACTCTATGCTTAGTTCTTTCTAAAATCTTCATTCAAACTTCTCGATCTTGGATCAAAATCAAGTCCACCAATGGGAGCAGATCAGGGCATTAAAATCAAGTGACTTAAGTAAGTAACCAAGAAGAAATTAATCTAAATGCACCAATCCATGACAATGGTGCCAAAATTTGAGGGTGTCAAATCTAGCAAAATAATCTCCTATACTAAGACTCGCAAATGTAGTAAGTAGGATCGAGTTTATAGGGATTGATTTTAAATCAATTTCTTTAGATGAAAAAAAGGGTTTTTTAAAATCTAAATCTAGAAAATAAAATTGGAAGAGGATTAAATATGATAAAAAGCTTTCCCGCTAAATATAGGATCTTGTGTGATTCTAACTTATTGATGCAACATTAACAATAATTTATAATAGATAAATTGGTTATGATAATTGGTAAGACCTAACAATCTCACATTTCCTTATCAATTCATTAGGCAAGGAATGTCCATTGACTAATTCTTAAATCAATTTACAACCCTGGGAACATTCTCAAAATTTAATCTACCAAAAACATTGAGAACTAGAAAGGACAATTCTGACCAACACATTACTGCGAGGAAACGTTTAAGTTATATTGTGCATTCCCCATAATATAATCGAACTACTACGACATAAGAATTATGTTCTGTTACTACTAGTTATTGGATTGAACAAACAACTATAGATTTGAAACTCCAATGGGCTATGCAAATATTCTTGATAATAAACAATTGGCCTTATCGCTGAAACATATTATTTGGGATAAGAGGCTAGAGAAGAACACAAAAAACCCAAATAAATAAAAGTAGCAAGTACAAACTAGATCCCACAAGGTACGTGAATCAAACATCCACCGTATATTTAATCAAAAATAAAGAAATTAGCCAACAATATTAACAAGAGAAAAATAATATTATTGGAAAACACAATGAATAAGAAATTAAGAGATGCGAGATATATGCCTTCAACTACATCACCTATTTATGCTAACTTATTTCCTAAGAAAGCTAGATGCTAATTTCTTTTTAGAAGAAAAGGAAGATTTCTAATAGAACTATTATTCTTAATTAATATATAAAAGAAGAAAATTATCCTGATCCAAATAAACATTCCCTGATTTGTCAGTTGGACTAGACGTGGATACCTCTATTCCAATATGCAAGTTTGTCATAATATGTTCTTCTCCAAAATTTTATCTTTATTTCAACTCATTTGGCTTCATTTCCACATTTCTTACTCCATCAAAACCTTTTAAAGTTGAAAACGCAAAGTGCATGATTGGTATATAGGAATAGAATTAAGCGGGAATAGAATAAAAATAGAAAATGAATCATATTTGAATAGCATTCGTATCGAATCTACACATAGATAGTATTTTCTACAAAAGAAATTATATTAATTTCAAAAGAAATGAATTAATCTATTTAATCACAATGCATTGACTATAATGTCTCAATACTTGATCAAAAAAATATTTTGAATATATAATAATAAAAATTAAATAGCAAAATCAATGAATTAACACTTTGTTCCCAATATTTTGTTATTAATTCAAAGTAATAGTTTGAATTCATAAAAAAAAAAAAAAAAATCCTACTGGGTAAAATACACACCCAAAATATTAATGACTTGCATTATGTGATCACAAGGATAATTTTATCAAGAACTTTTTTCTTTTTAATTCGCAAACTTATAGAATAGCTAATACCATGTTTTGGGGATGGAATCACTAAACCCTTTTCTAAAAAAATAACAATTCCTATGGAATCATTAATCCTTTTTCTTACTTATACCAATAACATATATAGGGTGGACTTGCGAATGCTAATGCCATTCCTATGTACCAATTATGACCAAAATACCCATGGTTTAGAAGTTATTTATAATAAAAGGTGGGCAATTCTCAAAAAAAATGACAATTAGGCATTAGCATAGACTCTGTTTTGAAACACATGTACAATAATTTTAAGAAAATCCAAGGGGCAAGAGTTAAAAAATTATTTTAGAAATTTGTTTCAACATATAATGTGAATCAAACCCTGACAATAATGAAAGAATTTATCCAGAAAAGGTGTAAGAGTAAAACACTATATGAGTCTGAAATTTCATCTCATCATCGGGCTAGATGTTTCTTTGTACACAAAAACTAAATTGTGATGTTCTGGTGAATAACATGAATGAAACATTCAACCACATCATATTTGAAACAAGAAAGATGCTTGTTATAGACATGTTTGAGTAGATAAGAAGAAATTTCATGGCAAGAATTTAGTTGAAAATAGGGATGGAGAAATAGGGTAAAATACATACCCTTTGTGATACCAAAATGTTCAAATAAGCCCCTGTGATAAAAAGTATCATATAACCCCTGTAAAATTTAAAAAGGTGCATATTGGCCCCTAACATGCGCCCCCCCATTTTCTATCACTTTTTTCTCCAACATCCGACGACCTCTCGATGTGTGCTTTCTACCATTAGAAAGACCGTCTGACAATGATCATTTTGACACCCACCCACTGCCAATCTCTCGTCTGTCGGTGAGTTATCTCTATTTTTTCATTTTATATTTTTTAAGTTTATATATATATATATATATAACTAAATTATTTTTTTATATTATATTTTTAAAATATATATAATTTAAACACATGATTAGTTTGATAGTTTATGGGCAAAATATATATATATATTCAATCGTAATTTTGGGCAAATGAAATTTTACAGGGGGTAATATGCACCTTTCAAGATTTTATAGGGGATTATATGGTATTTTTTATCAAAGGGGCTTATTTGAACATTTGGGGTATCACAGGGGGATATTAATTTTACACTAGAAAAATATAATTTGGGGTTCTTTGTCCTAATATGTACCACTAAGAAGATTGTGATGCAGAGACATGAATGTAGAAATTGTTTATCGTCTTGGGCTAGTGAGAATAAATATGAAGTTATGCATTTTATGCAAAACCTGTTGAAAAATGGTGAAAGATAATTAAATAATAAATTTATTTTTATAGTAACAAGTAACTGGTTACAACGTGAGACGCATAACAATGTCATGACACATGAATGATGATTGATGGTGCCAATCATCATCCAACCGTATTAATATTGAACCGAATAGTTCTGTCATTTGATTGAAATGATGTGTTCGTTGGGTGAAACCCTTTGAATGAAACGATGCGTCCATTTGAGTGAAGTGTATGTCCTTTAGGTGAAATGATGTGTCTATTCAAACGAAATGTTATAACCTTTCGAATGCATCTTTTCTAATTGGACATGACCATTCAGTGGTACCTCTCCGACTTCTATAAATAGGCCTCCCATTTCATTTCATTCATTCAATTCATTTTAGAGCATTAAATGTGTTATCATAAAAATCATGTTATCTTTTTATTAAAAGAGTTCCAAAATATGTTTGGTTCACCATTTCTCAAAGGTTATAGTGCTGCTACTTTGAGATTGTAAGTCATATCTTGAGTGACAAAGCCGTCTCTATTAGCACCAGAGCGGGACAATAATTGTCTTCAAGATAAAGAGTCTAACTCTTGTCTTGACTTTATAATATACAAATCCCGTAAATCCTAAATTTTCTCGTAACAGAACCATATTGTCTTCATGAAGGACATATACTACGGTTGTGGCAAGTTTAAACTTATAAGATATCCTACTGCGTGCAGCTACAACAATTGATAATTCAAAAGAAAATATTGTTCACAGACTAACACATCCATGTTTTCATTGATGAGAAATCTATCCAACTCATATAGGCCAAAATCATCCAACTACGATTCATCAAATAATAAAAGTTGAGGTACATCAACAAAAGGAAATGGAAGTGCAAGTTATACGTATGGTTCAAATGTTTGAGCCTTTTTTCTCTTTTTTTTTTTTTTTTTTGGAACACTTAGATGGTTTTGGATTGTTGGATAATATTGTTTTTATATTTTTTAAAGGTAAAAGCGATAAACTATTATTAATTAAAATAAATTGATAACAAAAACACTCATTTCTGTCGACATCAACATCTAATAAAGACTATTACAATAACCATATTCTACTCAATAATATCAACTGTTACAGTAGACTACAACTCCTAATACCATAGGCCAACTCCTGCTGTACAACAGTTTTGTCAAGATTTGACTTAGTTCGCTTTATTGCAAGTTTGATTGGGGGGGGGGGGGGGGGTGGGGGGTTAGGATTCAGAGTTTGACATGTTTTACATTTGGTTTTCTTATTTATTGTTGAACCTTCAAACTTGATCATGCAATTCAAGTGGCATAAAACATAGGAATATATTCACATTAAGATTCACTTAAATATTACAGCAACAATTAGAACAAAAATAGCGACACATAGTGTCTTGAGCATTCCTTGATTTGCCTCTGAATGCTTCATTTTGGCTGTTATGTTTTCACATACGGATAGTAGTTCCGTAAACCTTTCTTCTAGTCCTTCTGGATCGGATTCAACCTCTTCTTCCATTAGTGGTTCCTGGAATGTGCTTGAATTTGTACTTCGTGATTTTTTGCAGAAAAATAGTAGGCTCCAACCAACTGAAATAACTGCAACGCCCGAATCTGCAACTGCAAAATAATTTTCCCTCGATATCTTTTATTTGACCCACAACTCTGATGGCTGCATGTTCTTGGCAATAGCATTTAGGGTTCTTGAACCTCAAATCCATAAATTCCTCTCTTTTGATATTGGATTTCCTTGAATAGGATGTCGCTCTACATAACCATTAAAGATTAAAAATTAATTCAAAATAAAAGTAGCAATATAGAAATTTAAGAGGGGGTGGAGGATTACACTTATTATCAAACCTAACACTTAGTTAAAAAGACTCACATAAATTTATCACTAATTATATATAATTAATAATTATTTTAATATAATTTTTTCTATTAACATTCTTCCTTTGTAGGAAGGGGTGCATGGTTGAAAATTTTCAATAATTCCATTTTGTATTTTCTATCATTTTCTTCAAGAAGACATGAAAATAGCAGAAGATCACCCATCACATTTGGATTATCTGTTCCAAATTCTGTTGTATCTTTCTATTTTATTTAATATATACACGCCACGTGTACAGAATTCTTTTCAGAATAAAATACAAAACATACTCTTTATACAAGTAAGCGCGTATATATTAAATATAATAAAAAAATACAACAAAATTTGAAACAGAAAATTCAATTTGACCTGAAACTTGATGTGAGTTAGTAAGTATCTATAGCTAAAACTCGCAAAAACTATGCCTTTGAGGCATGCAGTCCTGGAGTTCCAACTTGGTGCCCGCGCAGGAATAACCCTTTCTGAACTTGTTGATGTTTCTATTCCTGACCTCCACCTCTACCACGAAGACTGCGCACACTGGTCGGTGGTCAGAAAATCTCGACTCCCCTCGTACGTACGACAACTGTTCGATCCCGTTGCCACGCCATAAAATTCGGTCACACCTGAGAATTTGATATTTAAAAAAAATAGAAACTAAGAAATATAATTACACCGTTGTCCCCTAAATTTGATATAATTATATGTAAACTCCGTGATTTGAAAAATTACATTGAATAACCTTAATTTTTGTTTTCATCCAATTGATAGACCTATCCATTAGTAAACAATTCACGTAATTTATTGATATCAATAAAAAAAAATTGAATGAAAATTCATATTAGATTTATTGTAAGCTAAATAAATCTTTTCTGACTAGTAAACTACCCTTGTACACCTTAATATTCAAATTCACGTGAGGAGGTACTTGTGAAAAATTGTATTTTTGGTCTCATATGTTAGAGCATTTTTCAATTTAATCCCATTTATTATAATCTCATATTGCATTAAATAAGTTGAAAATTTTCTCAATGTTAGTCCTCAAGTGCATTTTTTGTCCAATAATTAATAGAGAATGTGTGGAAATCTAACGCCTTTGTTAATTATTGGACGAAAATACATGGGGGAACTATATTTGAAAACAAATCAACTTATGGGATGTAATATATATAATGTCACTAAATTGAAAAAATCCTAACATATGGGACAAAAAATGCAACTTCCCCAGGTACTTGTAATTAAATTAAATTATATAGGAAAAAGGTATAATATATCTATTAAATTCACATATAATAATTTTGTAATAAGTCAATGGAAGTCATATATTTCATTCAATTTTTTGCTGAAATATGCAAATTACGTAAATTTTACTAGCGAATGAATCTATTTGTTGGGCAAAAATAAATGTTAGGATATTAGAAATAGTTTTTCAAATCACATTAGTTCTATATCTAACCAAATATATATATATATATATATATATATATATATATATATATATATAATTGTGTGTGTGTGTGTGCGTGTGTTTTTTTGGGGGGGTAGCAAGTACCATGCAGGTCTTCGTTTCTCCTGGACTTGGTGTTCTCTCCAGCGTAGGAATCAAAGGGAGTACTTGTACGTGGGTGCGAACATAATCTTCCCTTCATTCCACCCACTAAACACTCTCCCAGCTTCTCTCTCCCTCTTCAGCTGTTGTCCAAACCATTCATTAATTCAAATATTTCATATATACTATGCACTTCTATTTTTTATTTTAATATATCATCTAATATTCTTATTATAAATTTGAAATATATAACGCAAGCCACGTTTACTTTGAGTGATGTGATTAAAATAGGATATATTAATAATAATTACTATCATGAAAAAATCACATCATATACCGAACTTGAAGCACTAATCACAAGCTAATAAAAATGAATAAACAAAAAATAAAGAGTGATTAGTCATGATATCATGGCTAATCACCAAAGTAAAGGTGGTCGTAGTGTGAGACGGTAATAATTTGGTAATCACACAAAAGAATATATAATTTCATACATTACAAATTAAAACGACATATTAGGAAAAATTAGAATTTTGATCCACTAATACAGGGTGCCCTGTGATAGTCAGTACATATCAATTTGAAATTTGCAAGAAAAAATTGTAATTTATGAGAATTAATAGTTATGGTCCAAAAAACCCTAATCTAGTCGAAATTTCACATGCCTACACGTGACACTTAAAAATTGGATATTTTAAACATTTCAACCAAATTAGGGTATCATTTTTTTTTTCATAAATTACAGTTCTTTATGACAAATATCAAATATTAGTGGACCAATTATATTATCTCTAATGCAATTTTGGTACAATAACAGAGGTAGTGGTAATTTCAGTCTAAATCAGTTCGAAATTCATAATAATGACTGTAATTTAAGAAAAAATGATAATTTTGGTCCAACAAACCCTAATTTGTTTGGAATTTGCATATGACCTGCACATGACACCTAGAAATTAGAGATCGTTTTTAAAACTTTATTAGAATTTTTCGGAACAAACTTGCAATTGTAAATAGATTACAATCCTTTATTGCAAATTTCGAATTAGCCTGAATTAAAATTGCCACCAACCTATGTTAGTGGACCAAAATTGTATTTTTCCTTAACTTATAAATCATAACAAATTAATATTACCACAAGAGTCAAACAAAACTATTCGAAAACTTAAATTTTATTCATACATTGTTAAACAATATTTTCCATGATTTCAATTTTATTCTAAATATTTTTCATAATTTTCAGCTATGTCTCATTTAATTTCTGCAATCGTAAACTGTAGTTAATTAGTGAAATAATGAATCTTATGTCCCACAGGTTATTCTTTACAATTTTGGTCCCAATCCTTTTGAACTCGTGATGTTACACCTCATACATAACTCTAAAATATTTGCAATTTTAGTGTCAAACTTAACACTGTTAAACTTTTAATGGAAACATCATGTGCATAGCACGAGACTCATATTTTCGTTAGAAATTTAACAAAATTAAAATTTGAGACTAAAATTATAGATATTTTTTTTAACAGTTTTGGGATGTAATACGGTGAGTTATGAAATAATGAGACCAGATTACAAAACGACTAACCTATAGAACATAAAGTGCAATTTTATCTTAATTAATATTGACAGCAATTTTTTACTTTCACTATAATAATTAATAATAGAGAAAAATTTTATTTTAGTCCTGTAACTTATGAGGGGTGGCAATTTTGATCCTGCACGAATTGATTTTCGCAATTTAACCCTATAACTTTAAAATTTTGGCAATTTTCGTCATTTTCCAGTCAATTTGGCCGGAAAATTGTATGTGACTTGTACATGACTCAAATAAATTGCAATGTTAGTCCTATAAGTGAGGCGGCGATGGTATTTTAGTCCTATAACTTGGATAGTTGGCATTTTTGGTCCTTTGTGAATTTATTTACAGGACTAAAGTTACAAATAAATTGTAATTTCCGGTCAAATTGGCAGGAAAATAACTAAAATTACTAAAATTAAAAATACAGGACTAAATTATAAAAATTAATTTGTATAGAACTAAACATACCACCCCATAAACTACAAGACTGGAATTGTATTTTTTCCTTAATAATAACAAAAAGCAAGATGTCTCTTATAATAAATGTTAGATGTACTACTTTTTAACTAAACTGAAAAATGGTGATGTAAGTTATCAGAAACCAAACCTTTAAGAGACTTGCACGTACCTATATATCTAGAAAATGAGCTACCTTATGAATTGACTTTTTAATGCTGACATTTAGAGATATCATTTAGACTTGGGGGATGTATTACCTAAGTGTCTTTTTACTTGTAAACCCCTAAATTAATTTAAATTTTAAATTGTCAAAAAATTAAATAATAATTTAATGAATAGATACACCAACACCAACCTGATCTTTCTCCAAGAGGGATTCCCAATCATTATCCTCTAGCAATAGCCTTGCTTCGTCATAGCTCAATCCCACTCGATAATTCAAGTCCCCTAGCCATATCATACGGCTGTAGAAGTTTTACATTTTTACAAGGTTGTAAGAATGTAATTAATTAGCATATATGTAGGCATCAAGAGGACTATTGTGTCATAATATTGCAAAATCCATGCATGTAGTGAAATTGGACACTAGATTAAGGACATAATGCAATTTACTCTAGTGTGAAATGAATAAATTATTGCCTTATAAAAAAAAATTATCTCCTTACGAGCAAATTAAAAAGTATGGGAGGGTTAAATTGCTATATTTTTAAAAAGCACAAGAGGGTAAATTGATATTTTTAGGAGGATAATTTATTCATTTTCAATATCACAGGGGTTGCTTGTATTTTTTTTCCCTTGAATTAATAACTAAACACTATCATGGTCAATGAACTTACTCGTGGTCCATGATTCTTCTGGGATTTTACGGTTTGTATTCTTGCAAGTTCTTGGGAATTGAGTGCCCTTTAGGATTTCGATTACATCTGAGTTTCGTCTCAGCTCGTCTCCGTCCTTCTCCCCCGATGCTAGGTGACTGCACACGAAGCAAAAGCTCGTTTGGTGTAGTGTCATGCTTATTGATATACAACCTGCGAATAACGTTTACGTTAGAATTCTTTCGTATGATGTCTAGTACTATTGAGTTGAACTCCTTGTCTTTAACATGACAACCTCTAACCTAATGGTGGTACGTACTTTGCTCCTATGAAATTGAGGTAGGTCAATAGGGTTGCAGGAGAAGTTGGAAAATCAATTTTGATCGTCCTCTTTTATCGAAAAAAAGACAATATTTTAATGCTAAAAACCAATTACCTTATTGCCAAGGTAGCCCATGATGCCTCTTCCCATGCAAGAAACCCTAAGATGACCAATGTCTTTAACCAGCTCACGTCGAGCCCATATCGACAAGAAGATGCCAACCATTTGCTTGCTCGCGACAAGCTGGTAATTGAGCCTTGTGGGCAAGGAAATCTCAGCCATTGAATGGAAATCATCCATGCTTGGATCACAGTAACTGAAGGGTGATCCACAAGGGTCTGTGAGTTTTCTAGCCCTCCGATTCGAGATCAAGGAATCCCTAGAGCAGTTGCAGGCCTTGAGTAGTTCACTCTCACCCCTCAGATTCTTACTGAGAGCTTTCAAATATGGCTTGTGGAATATGTTGGCGGATTTCAAGTCCTTTGAATCGTTGAACGACTGTTTGTTTAGGGCATGGCTTATTAGGGCTAGCCATTTTATTGCTGGCTCGCTGTCTTCTACCACTAACACATTTCCTGCATTTAGTGGGACAATTTCCTGAAACCTAAATTATGTGAAAAGAACACACTGTCTTAGAAAAAGCATAACAATCTTGTAATTAGGAACGATGAACTGAGGTAATAAAGAGAGGATAGAAACAAGAACGAAGAATCAAATTGAAAGCAAGAATGTCGGCCACAAGGATACTAAATTCTCCTGCATCCACGAATGCTCAAGTTCTGATTAAAGTTGTCTTATTCCAATATTATATGTTTCTATTCCATGAATTCTAACATGAAATGAACATGTTTTATTACATGATGCACTTTGATATATATACCATGTTCCTATTCCATGAATTCTAACAAGAAATCACATGCTCCTGAATGGTGTCAGACAATGGATTTCTTCTCCATCAACATATATATCTTGCTATGCTCGTCAAACAATTAAAAGCACAAGTCACATATATAGTACCCGAGTACGTAGATGTCTGCAGAGCCCTCCGTCTGCAAGAAATCCTCAAGGTTGAGTCCATGGTTAGGACTGTTCCCTCCCACATTCCACGTTCCCACGAAAATCCTACAATTTTTTCTCAACAAACCCTATTTTCAGTACCTTAATACATTCAATTTTTTATTTTTTTTTACGTTAAAAAAAGTCTCAGAACGATTAGTTACAGCTCATACCGGACATCTTGAACTGTTGTAGACGGTGCCATCGATTGATCAAAACTCGAGAGGCTTAGGCTTTCGATCCCCGCGGAACTATGCCTTTCTGAGAGGGAAAAAGAAATCATTACAGCTCTTTTATATTTCCCCCTCATGTCCTAAGGGTCAATGCACTAACCGACAACATCTATGCAAGAAAAAAAAACCACAAACTTAAGTTCTTTTCAACATACAATGAATGAATTGCAATTTTCTTACACAGACACTTTAGTCTTCTGTAGGTAAGCTACCAAAATACATGTACACAAGCCAAAACATATATACGGGCTTCGGCTAGATTAGTACGTGGCGTATATCTATTTAATGTCGTATCGACCTACTGCACGAACACTAGATTCTTGAATTATAAGGATAACATAAAAATATGGCGGAGATACGAGAATCCTTTAGAATAATAAGGTTTTCTTTGTTCAGTAAAATAGGCATAGCTTACTCATCATATAGCAAAGTAAATAATGTTCATGGATATTATACTATAATGTAAGAAAAAATTGACATGATATTATATGATTTAGGTTTTTCAGCACATGAAGAGTTACATATATTAAAATATATTTATTTTTATTTTTTATTTTTGGATGACGGATGCATGGATTGTACCTGAAAGACTCTTCTCATGTTGCTGGGCGACGCTTCCTGCAAAAAAGCTGTTGTTCTTGATGTAATATTTCCTTCGGATTCTGCTCCCAAACACCCAACAACATAAAGATTATCGAGAAGTACTTATATAAGATATATGAAAATTGTAGTTTTAGTCCAATATGAAATTATTTAAGCAATTTTTTATTATATTTTAAAATTTTCATACATTGAGTATAAAAATGGTGGAAAAGTACACACAATTAAGTTGGTAATGTACGTCCACTTTTCAGGTTATTTTAGCAAATCTCAATCATTTTTGTCCTCAATGTGAAAGTTAGAGAATTACAGAAGAAATTTGTCAAAATGCATTCGTATATAGGCCAAATTATACTTTTAGTCCCATAAAATAGGGGTTCAACACTTTAGTTTTCAGTTTTATAGAATTTCAAAATGGTCCAAAATCAGAAAAAACTTGACATATTTAGTCCTATGATTTATGAAATTATAAAATAATCCCAAAATTAGAAAAACTTGACACATTTAGTTCTCTGTTTTACGGGATTGATGGAACTAAACATACATCGAGTTTTTTCAATTTTGAAACTATCTGAAAAATACATATGACTAAATATATGTATTAAAATTTTCGATACATTTCGAGGACTAAAGACATTGAATCCGGGATACAGAGTGTAATTTCATTGAATTCGTACAAGACTAAAACGGACACGAAAGAAAAAAAAAAACAAAAAACAAAAAACAAAAGAACCAACCATTTTCATTTGCAAGATCTGATGATTGAAGAATGTCCTCTACTGAGTTCCCTCTGCTGTGTCTCTTGGAACTAAAAATCTTTGGAATAATAGACTTTTTTTATCCCATTTAATTCAATTTATACATACAAACCAAAAGAAAAGAATTAAAAAAAAGCTGCAAGAAGTTAATTTCTACAAATAAAAATTGAAAATGAAAGAGATTAATAAATAAAAATACCTTTTTTTTCTTTAAAGCTTTGACAGAATTATCAGGGGTGGAAGTGGGGCTGGTGGAGGAGGAGATGCCGCCGTCGATGGCCTTGGTCATAGTATCATCGGCGGTGGTGGGCCTTCGCCGGCCGTCACATTCATTGACCATAGCAAGCCCTGAAAATGCAGTTAATTCATTCCTTTTCTGGGATTCCCAGGTTGTAATTTTTGGTGCATCTTCAGAAAAGAAATTTTAATTAATAATATATTATTATTATTATTAAAAAATTAAGTTTTTTGAAGATATATATTTGAAGTTGAATGTGATGATGAGGTATTGGCGCCATGTCTTTCGGATGTAGGTGGTTTAAAGCTAAAACAACACAGTTCAGCATTGCCTGGTCTTCCATTTTTACCCATTATATATATATATATATATATTAGTTGTGTATATCATATATTCGATATTCGATGTATTTATAAAATATTAAAAATTATTATAATTTAATATTCTAATGAAAAAGTTGATTATCGATTATGGATTAGTGACTTCAGAATTAGTGTCTTATTTTACTAAATTTATTTTAAAAAATATTGAAATTACTATTAAGATAAAATTTTATTGAAGCGAAGGATTGAGTAAAAAGATAAATTTAGGTATTCATAATATTGATGGCAATAGAATTATCTTTTAATAATATAGATAAATATTTGGAAATAAAATTAAGAAATTTGATATAAAAATACAACAGTATATATATACTAATTATATATTATATATATTATATTATATAATATATATATATATATATTAATGGTCATGTACACTTATAAATGGCTGTTAATGACACTGCTACCTCAATTTTTGAATATGAGAATTATACCTTTAATTAGATAATTTTAGAAATTAATTAAGCTACTTTTTTTTATAAACAAAGTGACTTTACGTTATTTTAACATTACTGTACACTAATCCTATTGTTATAATACTTCAAATTATTTTTTTAAAATATGTGTTGTTTAATATTTATTTTCTTATTTATAGTATATTTCTATATTAATATAAAAAAAAAAAAGACATTCTACAGTAACAAATAACAGTTCGCGATATCACTCACACTAATTTTTAAAAATATAAAAAATTATGATATGCACACATAAACAACGTGCGTAGCTAATTGTAATTATAAAAAATGATTTGATATTTCAAGGTTTATTGCCTTTTTTTTTTTTTTTTTCTTTTGAAGGATTTATTGCTAAGTAGTACTTTAATTATTGGGGGGTGTTTGGATTTAAACAGATATCTGCTTTTTGAGAGCATATGGTTTGTAATATGTTATACCTACTAATAAGTGTAAAATTATGCTAATGAGGTCTATTTCAGTTGATAAAATTAAAATCGATTAGAATACAGTGATATGTGTCAGATATTGTTTTTTACTGCATAGTAGGCATTGTCTACTATAATAGTAGTTGATTATATTTAATTATATGATATTATTGATCAGGATATTATTATTATAATGATCTTTGTTGGATATTGATATTCGACAAAAATAATTACAATCGATTCGATTTATTTTAATTAATAATAGTTCATCGTTCTTATTTTAAAAAATTCTAAAACTATAAATATACTTTGTAAAAATTGAGGATAGGTTGTATAGAAAGGACAAATTTTTGGATAGGATAAACTGGTGTTCAGATTGATGTGGTATTAAAATAGGGATTTGTTTGGATAGGATAAATTTATCATTTACCTATTTAAGAGGATGAAAATTGGGATTAGAAATTAATACCATAATTTTTTTTTTTTAAATAAGAACGATAAACTATTATTAATTAAATTAATTTAATTATAATATTTTTGTCGAATATCAATATCTAATAAAAATCATTATAATAATAATACACTGAGGAACAATATCAGATAAATAAAATCTAACCAACACCTATTATTAGAATAGACAACACCTATAATGCAGTAAAACAACGTCCCAACATGTGGTGAGATTTGATCACGTGACTTCTAAAATTACGGACCTCAACTTCACAAAAAAAAATATAATTATTTAGACATTTTACCAAAATACTCAAAATTAAGATAAAAAGACGTAGAATACAATTTTTGCAAGGTAATAATTGTCAATTTTTTATTCCTTGCACATGGCCAGACGGATTATAATGCGCCTAAAATGAGTTGGATTATAATCCACCAATTATCCTGATTTTGAATCAACAGCCTTTGCTTGCAATTCCCGGTCGAACCTTACAAAATTAAATCAAAAGGAGAAATTTTAGTCTCAATTGGATTCAGTTAAATTTGAATTAATTATATAATAAATATAAATATTTTGTTGTGCAATAAATGTATAATTAAGAAAAAATTATTAATTAAATAACAAGCGTATCACACTTGTTTTGATTAGTTTGATTCAACCAAACTGATTTAATTTGTAAACGGAGCCTAAAAATAAAAAAAGTATTCCAAAATTATTTGTAGAAAGAATTCAGTCTGCAAAATGACTCAGAATGTTATTGTTACCAAACCTTAGGGAGGAGTAGAGAACTTTTTAGAACGATGGGTTTGAATCAGTGATGGGAGAACTTATTCGGACAAATTTGATTGGATTGAATCAATTACTTAGGTCATAATATATGTAACTATACTTGTTTATATGATTGATCACACTCTTAATCAGTGGCGAAGCCAAAAACTTGGCTTAGCTCCGTCACAATTTTATAATTATTGCAAATTCATCCAAAAAAATTAAATTATCATAATTTATTATTGCAAATTGAATATGATGATATAATTTATCGTTGCAAGTTGACTCATCACGATTTCTTTTTTGTGTAATAGTACTTTTAGAAGAACTAGAACTATGTGTTGTTGTTTTCACATTTGGTGTTGCTTGTACAGACAACGTAACAAAATCCCACTAAATTTTGTGGTCCCTGAAAAATCAAAAGCTATAATATAAATTATAATCATAAATTTCATAAATAATTTTTATATTTAAACTCGTTTATTTGTTAAAGAGTTTAGATAAATATAAAAGTACTAGTAATTTTGGCAAGAATTATAACCTGATGTTGAGAAAATCATGAGATGGAGCAGACTTTCTTATTCTTGTACAGCAGCCACTCGTGTGTTGAAAAGATTAGATGACAATTTATTTTCTTGTACAAACATGCGATTGGGCTACAATAAATTTAGTTTGATTTTTCTCTTCATGTACAACTGGCTTTTACCTCTTAATTTATTTATTTATTTTTAACATTAATTAATAGATTAAAGGCCTACAAGAATTGATGAGCTAAAAAAAAGAGTTTAAAGGCTTAGTCAAAGCTAAGCCTATCAAATAAGCCCACTTTACTTGTGAATGTATTTTTTT
Source organism: Sesamum angolense (assembly GCA_034509725.1). Classification (NCBI taxonomy): domain Eukaryota; kingdom Viridiplantae; phylum Streptophyta; class Magnoliopsida; order Lamiales; family Pedaliaceae; genus Sesamum; species Sesamum angolense. The sequence goes on from JACGWL010000585.1 coordinate 38,354, forward strand.
AAAAAAAAAAAGACCTAATGGGCATATAGCCCAAAAGCTAGTCCAAGGTCAAGCCCTGTCGAGCCCCTATCAACCACATGGGCTCGACAGGGCTTGGGGTCGGCCATGCTTTCAACTCTATGCTACCTTTTTTTAGGGGGAATTACATTTTCACCCCATGGTCTATAATTTGTTTACACAAAGTCACAAACTATTCTTATTTTTGCATAATTATATAAACCACCCACAACAACAAAAAAACATAAGGATTTGTGTAATGAAAATTATGAAATTAACATTTTTTATAGATGTGTATATAATTTTTTAAAAAATAAGAATGATTTGTGTAAAAGATGTCGACATTTATGGTGGATATATAATTATCTAAAAGTATGAATGATTTGTGCAAACATTGTCTTTATCTACATTATGAAAGAGTTTTAACAATCTAGTAAGGTTAGAGTCCATGTCCTGGCCATGCCAATTTATTGAATGCAGTTTGTATGAAAAAACGAAAACATAATTACATTATCACCCCCTTAATTATATCAAATTACAGATTATTACACTGACACTTTTTAGTTTTTATTGGTTATGCTTCATTATACTAATTGGAGGTCATGTAATAACAGTAATCACTCAGAAAAAAGATGCATGCATGCGGGATGAAATTAGGACTGACATGAGATGTCACCATATGGGAACAATTATGACAGAAGGTGTCCTTGTAATTATTCAAACAATAGAGGTGATTTTCATAAATTGATGATAGTTGAAGGAACGTAGATGTAATTATCAAACCCCCACCCCCTCCCTCCCCCTCCAAAGCTCTAACTTAGATGGAGTTACGTAAATCAATACGCTTGTCATGTGATTAGAATATAATTCGATAAAAATGATTAATTGGAATAATGTGATACAAGATTCTTTCATTCAAGGCGTTAACAAGCTAACCGAAGAAATAAATTCATATATAACAAGCCTTCTTTAATATTTGAGAACACATCATTCTACCAGTATCTCTGAAATTTCGAGTAAAGTGTATTAAACTAGATCACATAAAAGGGAAGGACATCTAAATCGAAGATGAAAATCACAGCAATTTTCTAACCGTTGATGGATTCTCAAGTAGCAGAGTCCCAGCCCAGGATTAGCCTGTTTGCCAAAATGCTCGATTGAGTTCCATGTGACGACCCAAAAACCAAGCCAAATCTTGCTGCAAGAAGTTTCAAGCATAGACCATCGATCATTTGGGCTGATGGAATATTTAAGCAGGTCGCGGTCTCATGATTTACTTGAAAAATAGTTTAGGATTCTCAATCTGAATGAACCATCCAGAGAATTAAAAAACACTAGATTGAAGAAGGCAATATTATCACCTTAGATGCTTCGGATGTTTCATCTAGTTTTTCCCGGTAGGCAGCCAAGCGCTGGAAAAAGAGAATAAAGAACCTCTTAATGAATTGATCACTGCAAAACTCTAACACATGTTATAGAAATGGGAAAGTTACATTTTTGGTCCCTCAACACTATCACTGAAATGATTTTGGTCCTCCTTTTCCAGGTTTATACTTGTGGTCCCTGAATTTGCCAATTTCGAACAGATTTGGTTCCAACCGTTGGGTATTTGCTAAACACTAACCGAGATGTGCGTGGTCCCCTCGCAGCCGTCCTCGTTAGTGTTTAATAGAAGCATCATGGTAGGAGCAAATTTGTTCAAAATTGGCAAGTTCAGGGACCAAAAGTGTAACTCGTGGAACAAGGGGGACCATAATCATTCTAGTAATATTGTTGAGGGACAAAAAATGTATGTTTCCCTAGTAGAAACTTATTTCAAGCTAAATATATTCGTCCCAGGAAATCGCTTTCTAAAGGGAATAGTTCACTTCTCCATAAACCTTCCAGATTGCGTTTCTCTATCTTATTCTTTTATGAACCGGGAAAATATACGGACAAGTGGGAAATAAAACTTCACCATTTGACAAATACTATGTAAATGGGAAACTCCGAGTGTCGAGTGCAGCAAACCAAACAAAGTTTATACCTCCGTATAAGCATAAACACCAGCCTCGGAAGATCCAACAGGACTTCCTCTCCTGATGAAGTTTCCTTCTCTATATATGTAGAGCATCGGTACACCAGTCGAAAGCTCTAAATTGATAACCTGTCAGTAAAATATCAACGGAACCTTAATTTTGTGGCCGAGTGGAGAGTGAAGGCACTAAAAGAGAAAATCAAAAAATATTTCGTACCTCTTGAGAAGTTAATTATCAAGATACATAATTATGGACCTTAGTGAATTCGCATGAGCTACGACCATCACATGCATTCCACTCAGAAGCTGTGGCTCAATCTGTAAGATGAGCATCTCAGTATATAAAATCCTCTCAGGGCAAGCCTCAGGATCAAATGTATGCTTTTATGCCTTAAGATAAACATAGGCGTATTGCTTACGTGCTCTTTGAAAAAGGTAACTGCTCTTCCTAAGCACATCTCAAGGCTCTCTCCATTTGGGGGCCGAACATGATAGCTTCTACGCCAGTTATGAACTTGCTCCTTTCCATATGTTCAGCTGTTTCCTGCTTATTAAGACCTTGTAGCTCCCCGTACCTATGCAGAAAAGCTTGTAGTGTTATTGATGGCCAGCAATGAAAGTGAATATAAAAATAAGCTGAAGACTGGAAAAGAACATTAGATATGAAGTTACATTCTCTCATTTAGTTGCCATGCTTTGACAACCGGAATAGATTGCTTCTTGGTGCCTTCACTATATATCTGACTCCATATCCTTGCTTGTTCAGTTTCATGATGCATAATTATAGGCACCTGAAAACTTTGAGTAGGTCATTGCCAAGAATACATGTCTCGTTTGGAGATTGTTCTTTATTCCTTGTACATCTCAAAAGAATTACTAATGAATGATATCTTGAGCACCGATTACTTTGATACGAGTTGTTTGGATGACAAGCTAGAAAACAGCTCTAGGTGGGTTGAGTTATTCAACCCAAACAGTAATTAGTCCACGGCCCTTGGGTTAGAAATAGGCTCCATAATGCGAAGTAAACACCTTATTTGGGTGTATTAAGCTGCTTATACAATCTAATAATGAAAAGTAAACGGGCCTGAATGATTTAGGAACCATTATTTAGTTTAATCATGGTTGACTATTTGAATGTTAAAAAACGTACTGAAATGAGTTGAATAGGCAAATCAGAAACAATGATCTATAAAGTCTTTTTAATACTTCTTGTCTCATGAGTTTTTCTTCCTACATAAACATATAGACCAGGTGCTGGCAGGATGCAACAAAGTTCTTCTCATCTACAGAGTAGTAAGTTTGCAAATGGTACAACAGCACTACCAATTACAGTTGGTTCAGGACTGATAAACTAACAAATTGAACCAGAACATTTGAACCACTATTTGCACACAACCCTTCACTAGAAACCAAGTCATTCTGGAAGTTGCTTGCAAGTTAAAAATTAAAGTTCGATCCTAAGATATCTATAGTTCAAAGTACCTTCATGCAGCGGTGTTGTGTTAGAGCAAGCATAGTAGTCATCTGAGCACGGATCAATGCCGATGTGTAGATGATATCGAAAGGAAGGCTGCTAATTCTTTTCCCAGCTTCAATCGCTTCTTCGACTCCTTTACTGGTCAATGGCACATCGACACAACCAGTGAAAAGGTTTTTCTCATTCCACATTGATTCTCCATGTCGCATCAAAATCAAAGTAGACTCCTCTGTGAAAATGTAATATTGCCTAGGCATCACACATTAATTTAACATAGAAGGCACTGCAGAAACTTCAAGAAATGGCTTGGAATGCAATCAACTCACTCTCTGCCGTCTGATAACCATGAGAACGACTTCCAAAGGAGGACAAAATAGGATGTTGACATGCTGCACAAGACTTTGATGAAAGATATGTACGATCTACAGATTCTAAACCTGTTAATCTTTCCTACATAGGAAACGGTATCGGCCACAAGACCAACTGAAAGCGATCCCACACATGATTCTTGAAACCTCTTACAAGAATGAGAATCACCACCCCCCCAATTACCCAACCGCAGTTGAAAACTTGAGAAAGAGAAGTACTACTCATTCTTGAAATTTGAAAGTCCCTACAAGGTAAAACACAAGCAGATACATTTGAAATTAAACACATAACAAACGATTGGAATAACAAATAACCATAAAACATTCATCCAAGTTCGCAATCAACAGGACTTATCCCCAGTGAACAACAGTTTAAACTAGAACCAGTGCAATAACCACTCCGGAAGGATCACTCGACTGACACAGACAAAGGTAAAAGAATTTAACTACGCAATAACTGATAAAAACAAGAAAACAAGAAACAAATGAACACCCACCAAATAAATGTTTGTGCTACGAAAAATCTGTGCGTCATCTCACAACCATTTTCTCAAATAATACATCATCCTCAGACCATTAATTCTCACAAAATTTGTAAGAACAGTGCATTGCGAAGTAAGATGAAGAAAGAAAGAAAAGTTCGAAATGGGTTACCAGAAAATGGGTGCTACTTGCGATCGAACCAAGGGTGGATCACAGGAAAGTTGATGGCGGGGATGCTGGCCGGCCGGAGGTTGGTGGAGAACAATGGGACATCGTCTTAGTTTGGCACGTTTGTCGTGGTTTCTAGACGGGCTTGGTAGCCTTATACCAACTCCGTGCCCAACAGTTCGAATTCGGCCAGCGGTCAGCCTAATTGGGCTTACCAATACAATATATTAGAGAGAGAGCTCAACAATGACGGGGCAAAATGGGTCTTACTTTTTCAATTCACTTTAAATTAATATTTTTACAGTGATTTTTCATATTATTTTTATAAAAAAATTTATTTTTCACAAAGATAATTTATTTCTCTCACTTTTCAATTTTATTTTTAATTGCAACTTAGTTCCTTGGATATAAATTTTAAAAAATATAATTATTTTTAGGGTAATATTATATTTGGCCCCTTAAGTTTTCGTATAGAATTGCTTTAAGCCTTCAAGTTCACTTTTTGACTTTAGCCTCCTTAAACTTTACTTTTGTCTCAGTTTGGTCCCTTTGATCATTTTTCGGCGAAAATGTGGCTGGATTTTGACTATTTGGAGGGTGAAATGGTCAATAAATTGATTTTATCATTTGAGTCCCTTAAGTTTGTAAAATTATCAATTAATCATATTATATGAAAAAAATAACTTTTTTATATTATTTGATGCTGATATGTTGTAATTATCTTATGTGAATAATGAAATTTTTGAACTCTTGTGAACGTTATAATAATATTGCTTAACTTAAAATAACACCCTTTTTTTAGTAGTTAAAAAAAAAAAAACTATAAATAAATTTCATAAACTTATCTAATATGAAATAGAATAAAAAAAATCAAAGTCAGTAATTTTTATTTCAAGAGTTAAAGATAAATTTTGAGAAAGTTAAATCTTTAACAACACTTATTAAAAGTTTGGAATTTCGAACAAAAAGTTGGTAGAATATACTTTTTTAATCAAATTTTTGGTGGATTTTATATATAAAATTCATTTTAAGAGGTCTTAAAATGAATTTTATACATATTTGAAATCCACCAAATAATCTAATTAAAAGTACATTCCATCAACTTTTTCTTCAAAATGCAGCCGTTAATATTTAATAACATTGTTAAATTTAATTTATTGGACATAGATTGAAAAAATCAACTTAATTTTTATTATATTTTTAGATTAGATAAGTTTTATAAAATTTATTTATAGTTTTGATTTTTTGGTCACATTTGAAAGTGAAAAAAAAAAAGAGATTATTTTATTTTGAGTTAAGCAATATGTTAATATTATATTCACAAGAGTTCAAACCTTTCATTTTTCATACAAGATAATTGCATCATATTCACCGTATAAAAGTATAAAATAAAATGGTTTCCTTTCTAGAAAAGAACTAATTTGAAAATTTTATAAACTCAAGTGACTAAAATGATAAAATCAAACTTAAATTGATCATTTTACCCTAAAAAAATCAAACTCTAGCCACATCTTCGCTGGAAAATGGTCAGAGGAACTAAACTGAGATAAAAATTAAGTTTAGGGATGCTAAAATCAAGAAATGAACTTGATGGACTAAAGTGATTTTAAACAGAAACTTAAGGGACCAAATATAACATTTACCCTATTTTTTTAATTAAAAGTATTTACAGTTGTGCAATTATTTAAATAACAACTTGATCAAGAACATATAAATATAAATTTTGTGAATATAACGAACTTCTTGCAATTTCAAAATTTAGAAAAAAAAAAAACACTAGAATGAAGTTAGAGGAAAGTTTAAATAAAAAATAGAGCAAAAGTGTTTTCTGTCTTTTTTTTTAAAAAAAAAAAGCTTTCGAAGTTATACGCACTTATATTATTCGATATTTTAACTGACATATTCATTTGTTATTTATTATATGTTTCAGAAGATTTTTTAAATACTCGATATGTTATATTTTATTTAAACTTTTTTCTCTAATTGATTTATTCAAGTGTTCTTTATTTTAAATAATTATTTTAACTGGCCATTAGCCGTTGTTTCTACAAGTGTGGTCAAAATATTAACGTATTGCAAGTACGCAAATGCTATGTCGAAGCCATTAGAAGAGGAAAGAAAAGAAGGTTGGAGGAAACCCCATAAAACGAGGACTCCAACAAACAAGGGAAGGACCCAATACCTAGTCCAGAATCAGACAAAGAAACCCCTGCCACGGTCCAACCTGTGGAGGAACTCCTCAGTATTAAACTTACACTTGGTGATCCGGGAAATGTTACTAAAATAGGATCCAAGATCAGGACATTTCTTGGGATTCGTGGTGATCCAACGAGGTATCGAGGCCAACGCAGCCATGATCCAGGCTGGACATGGGATCCCCTACCAACATCAATGAAGTGCAACCACTGATAGGGAGAATGGCCGTGCTCAGTCGATTCATCTCAAAATCTGCCGAAAAGGGCCTGCTATTCTTCAAAATACTAAGAAAGGTCAAGGATTTCGAAAGAAAGTCCTAGGCAAACTCGAAGCATCTGGGCGATTAGTAAAGTGGGCAATAGAGCTGAGCGAATACGACATCTCGTATCTACCTCGAACCACCGTCAAGGCCCAGGCCTTGGCCGACTTCGTATCTGAAATTACAGGAACAACCCAGGAAGAGGTTCCCGAAGAGAGACCTTGGCTACTTCATGTGGACAGATCCTCCACCGCATAAGGGAGTGGAGCAGGCTTTGACTTCAAGGCCTCAAATAACGAAGCCGAATATGAAGCCTTGGTAATAGGCATGAGGATGGCCCAGGACATTGGCGTTTTGCACCTCCTGGCCTGTTCTGATTCACAATTGATAGTAAAGCAGGTGAGTGGGGTGTACGAAGTCAAGGAAGATAACATGGTACAATACCTCCAGCAGATAGAGGAGTTAAAGAAAGTTCAAAAGCTTCCAACTACAACAAATCCATAGGGAAGAAAATGTTTAAGTAGATTGTTTGTCCAAACTAGCCAGTGTATTGGAAGACTGTAAGACTGTAAGACATGACGTATCATAATACAACACTTACCTCAGCCACGAGTTCCACACAATATCCAAGCCATTTCACTAAGCGACAATGATTGGCGAACGCCCATAATACGGTGGATAGACGAAGGATATCTCCCAAGAAATAGATGGGAGACCTCCAGAATAAAAACCCAAGCCATCTGTTTCCTGACACAAGGAGGAACGTTATACAAGAAGTCCTTCATACACCCCTTGCTCCGTTGCCTATCCCAAGAAAAAGGCTTGCACGTGCTAAAAGAAATACATGATGGATATTGTGGATTCCACATCGGGACGTGGACGTGGCCAACAAAACACTACGAGTCGGTTACTTCTGGCCTACTATGAAACAGGATGAACGATGGTTGATTAACAAATGCGTGAAATGCCAAAAGCATGCCACCCTCATACACCAACCTACTGAACCCTTCAATGTCATGCTATCGCAGTGTCCTTTCTCTCACTGGGGAATGGACATAGTGGAACCATTTTCACTTACAATCGGGCAAAGGAAGTTCCTCCTAGTTGCCATCAACTACTTCACAAATAAATAAAGACAGAACCTCTAGCCCGTATCACTAAAGGAGACGTCATGAAGTTCGTATGAAAGAATATCATATATAGCTTTGGAATGCCCCGAGAAATAATATCAGACAATGGTCGACAGTTCCAGGGACGAATGATACAAGACTGGTGTGGAGGGCTGCACATAAAGTAAAGATTCACCTCGATGTCCCATCCCCAGGCTAACGGGCAAGTTGAGGTTACTAATCGAATATTGGTGCAAGGTATCAAAAAAAAAAAAAAAAAAGCTAAACAGAGTAGGAGGCAACTGGATCAAAGAATTAATCAGTGTTCTGTGGTCATATCGAACCACTCCTAGAGGTTCCACAGGAGAAAGCCTTTTCACCCTGGCATATGGAATAGAAGCAATCATCCAACATAATTAGGAATGCCTTCGCACAGAATACTGCATTTCAATGAAGAAAATAATTCTCAGCTATTAAAAGAGCACCTAGACCTCGTAGATGAACTACGAGAGATAGCATTCATCCGAACGCAGAGATATAAAAGTACGATGATAAATGCCCACAACAAGAGAGTGAAAGCCTGTCATTTTCAAGTAGGCGACTTGGGTTATGAAGGGTGGACAGTTTGAAACCAGTAGGGAAGCTCGATCCCAAATGGGAAGGTCCTTATAAAATTACCAAGATAATCGAAAATGGAATCTACATGCTAAAGGACGCAGAAGGATGTACACTAAACAGATCTTGGAATATACACAATCTAAGGAGATTTTCCTCCTAGTCTTAGGACCTAGTCCTAACTAGGTCTCAGACATGCAACAACATGTCAACTTACAAGGAGCTCTTACACCTAGGGCCTCTTCTTACCATCGGTAACGTCCTAAGTCATCAAACTTTAAAAAAAGTCCTAAACCTAGAGCACCTATTGATTCTTTATAAAATTCCCAAACCAAGGGTATCTACTGATTCCCGATAAGTGTCCTAAACCTAAGACATCCGATATATCTCATTATACATCCTAGACCAAGGACTTCAACCGAATAGGTCCTAGGCCTAAAACTTCCCCCGAATCTCAAAATGATCCAGTTACCAAGGACGCCTATTCTAAGGTTAGCTAAAGCTCACCTAAATCTATCTATAGTAAAGAAGCACTCCCCCAAGAAATAAGTCCTGAAGAAACAAAAATCAGGTATCCCCTTAAGAATGGGAGACTTCCTATTCTACACCAAGTCCACAGTGCCTACAAAAACAATAGACCAAACGGTCATTCCTAGTTATTTTATCTTCTGTGATTTTGTAATGCTCATACTAACACATGCAATAGGAAATCAATAAGGTAAGAAAAAGCAAAGATGCATTGAAGCCAAAACAAGCAAAAGAAAATATGAAGCAGAAATTTAAAATTGTTTCATCCCCATCCTAAGTGAGGGAAAAATACAAGAAATTAAAGAAAACAAGGAAATTGTTCTAAAAAAAAGTGGTTGCATAGAAAGTTCAAATCACCCCACAAGCGGGGCCTTGCCACGGGCATCATCTTTATCTTCTTCCTGAGAAGGGGCCTCCCCTGAAGGGCCTGGGATGTCCTCAACCTGAAGTTGAGGAAGGCTTTCATCTGGAGCCCTCTCCTCGTCAGCAGCATCCCCGGCTTGTCCAACATCACCTTTCACTTCTATCTCCGCCTCTCCCAAGAAATGGTCTAGGTCCTCTTTTGAAAAGCACACCCAGGCCATAATCAGATGTTTTGCAAAAATACCAAGTTCTAATCAAATAAGGACATACCTGATTCAATTGGAGTAGACTCCGCTGTAAGAGCAAGCCTAGCAAAGGGGTCGGGAGCTGTGTCTAAAACTAATTCAAAGTTGAGGAATGACGTGTCCTTCCCTGCTGGAGGATAGCCCTAGGCAATGAATTGCTGGCGGCAAACCTCAAAAGCAAAACGAAGGTATGCCCCAACCACCAAAGCCACCTCCTCTTGTAATCTTCAGACTCCTTTTACGAAGCAAGGCGACTGGCCGAACAAGCTTCCAGGAAGTTCTTTCCTCCCTCGGTCTCGGGGAACTCTTTCAAGACCTGGTCTGCCAAAGTCTGAAGCTCCTCCGCATGGTCCTCTTTCAGAGCCTTCACCTCCCTCTGCAGTTTCTTTACCTCCTTCTCAACTTGTTGATATCGCCCTACTATTATCTTCTGCGAGTCCTTAAGCTTGGCTACATCCCCCAACAGGCGTTCTACCCTATCCTCCAACTTCTTCTTATGAACATCCCTCTACACTTGGGTTGATTCTCCCGAAGGGCATGACAAGATCTTTCCCGTCAGGGCATCTACCTAGAAATCATTGAAACCAGGAAAACAAGACGATAAGCAAAAAAGATACTAAGACATGAAAATATTACCTAATAAATAAACTTACCTTGTCCAACACCTGGGTCAGCATCCGGCCTAGGTCTTCCGAAGATAAGGAAGACATGAGCCGTCGGTCCTCGGAGGAGAGAACCCCCTTCAAAGTATCTGTGGCTCGAGCAGATGCACCCTCATTCTCTAAGGACAAAATCAAATGAGTATACAACCCCCCTGCGGGGGAAGAAGAAGACCTCAACAACCCAACGCCTAGATCTCTAAGAGGAGGGAGAGGTGGGGTATTAGTAAAGCACACAGAGCCGCTGGGAAGGGCAGAAGAGCTAAGCCTTGGCTTCTTAGAAGAAGACCTAAGCAAGGCAGCGGCAAACCATTTTCTTCTCTGATCGCTGGAGGACGGAGCCCCCCTTGAAGACCTGGTAGCTAGAAGAGTGGTGGCAGCCCTGTGCTCATCCATGAGATGTTTGCTAAACATGATATTGTCTACACAAGCAAAAGGGCGCAGTTAGAATAACAAACACAAGGATGCACAAAATGATAATAAACGAAACAAGGATACCCAGAGGCTCTTGCAGAGGCACAGCTCGTGGGCTCAGACCAAAATGGCTCAGGAACCTCTCTTCAGTCAATTCCTTACAGTCATACGGCTTTTTATTTTATTTATCGCAAAGATTACAAGGATTGAAAGATCTATCTGCAAGAGAAAAAGGCACAGCTGGAGGCGAATCATATATCTATCTGTTAGGGACGTTCCAAGGCCTAGGAGGCTGAACGAAGAAAAAATCACCTTTTCACTGCTTATGAGGACTAGGGGTAGGAAAGAAGGACACACCATGCCTAGGAGCAAAGTGAAAGACTCCCGGCTCAGTTCTTTTCAGTTGAAAACATTGTGAGAAAGCCCTAAAAGTAGGAATAAGATTATTATACTTAAGAACCACATAAAAAGAAACCAATATTCAAATGGAATTGGGCGCTAATTGATTAAGAGGAACTTGAAGCCCATGAGAAACATCACAAAGAACGAAGGCAAGGGAAAGCTGAGACCAACCCTAAGCTAGGAAATAAAGAAACTCATGTACCCAAGAGGAGGAGAACTAGGATGACTATTGGGAGGAGGAATAGAGACTACAAACTCGGGAGGGATCCCAAACTCCTCCACCAATTGATAAATATCTGACTGCCTGAGATAATAGACAACGCATGCTGAGCCTGAAGGCCGACTCCCCCGAGTCCCAAACAACCCTCTCTCATCCCTATGAATGGGGTCCATTTCACCAGGGGAAGAATCTTCCTCCTCCTCGTTACCCTCTCCCTCTGAGGACTCACCCAGGAGGCGACGAATCACCTGTGTAGGCTCCACCTCCGGCCACCGATTGAAGATGGTGGGGGGGGACCTAGACCTCTTAGAAGTTTTTTTTTTTGAAAGTTGCCTGTGCCTAGGCAGGGGATTTGGTGGACCCCTACCTGTTTATTGCCAAGAAAGAATTCAAGTTATGTACAATTGGAAAAACTGGAAACAAGGAGTACTTAATCCCTTTAAAAAGAGAGAAAATACCTACACTAACGAAAAAGACCTATCGTCCCCACGTGTTGTTCCTATTATTCCCAATCCTGACCACAAGACCTCCTTCAGAACTCCTGGTCCAAGTCGTGAAACTATCATCACCCCCGGTGAAGTTGAGAGACTCCTTGTCTGTCAAGGCAGAGAATCCCGCGGAGAACACCTGTGATATGATCATGGCGCAGCACCCGAGTCAATTATAAAGAAGCAGCCTCCTTCGCAAGATGGTCAGTTCCACCATTCGCTTTCCTGAAAACGTGTTGAATGTCTGCCACTAGCAACTGCTGGATATGTACAATGCGCATAATCAGATGTTGTACCTCCCACTTTCCAGAAACACACGACTGTAAGAGTTGAATCACCGCCGTGGCATCCACCTCCACCACCAAGGGGGCTAGACCGTGTGCCAGGGCAAACTCCAAACCCCGCCAGACAACAGTGAGCTCTGCAATCACACTGGTCCCTATGCCCTGTGCAACTGCAAGGTGTACATGCCCAGCCGAATCTCTAATGATGCCCGCCGCCCCTGCCAGGCGTGGATTCCCAAGGGAGGAGCCGTCGGTGTTAAGCTTAAACCAGACCTCTTAGAAGTGGCCTCAGAGGGATCCTCGCCTAGGTTTTCCCCTACGTACCTTATGGACTCGTCAGTATAAGACATAGCAAGAACACACAAGAAAGCAAAACAAGGATGAAGACACTGAAAAGAGAGAGACTAAAAGCACAGACCTAGTACGATGCTACCTTGGTTCAAGAAGACGAACAGAAGAAAGGAGGAAAATCGCCTAAGAAAATGGGAAGGTGGATAAGTTACTATGCCTGTTAAGGTACTCGCCCCATGAAGGAGTCGTTAACCAAGACGTGGGCATGTAGGGGAGCTAGAAACCAACCACGCGCCTGTAAGCCCTAATCATAACTGCCCTAAGGCGGTTATTTCAAAATCAAGGCTAGGATCAAATTCACACTGCAAAAGGAGGAAACATAAGGAGTGAGGATGGGACCCAAGCTCAAAGACACCTGGTGAGTTGTAGAACCTAGGAGAGAAAAGATATCCTAGCTTACTCCAAGGAAAAGTTCGGATGAGCCCGTCTTTCCTTAGAGTACGGGGGGCTTGATGATATGTGTATATCCAAAGCGGCCCAAATAAAGGTGATGACCCAAGCAAAGAAGACAGCCCAATAAAAAGAGCAACCCAAATAAGAAGGATGGTCAAGCCTATGGATTACTACCAGGCCCTACATGGGAGGGGCCAACGCAAAAACCATAAATGAATTGAGGATGGAATAGGTATAAGGCCGGGAATACAACCGGCCCAGGCGACCATTTCAGCCCAAGTGACGCATGACCAACCTAGTCGAATTAGGGCAAGAACATATCAGGACAAGAGTCCTAAGTCCATCGGACTCCTAGTCAACTCGGACTCTTATCCATCCAACCACCCCAGCAAAATCCGGAAGTCCCAGATACTTCTCTTCAACTTAGGACTCTCTGCTATAAATACGAGGTCCCCTCCTCGGATTGAGGCTCTTTCTAGGTTCCTTAGATTTTACACTCATCTTCATCTTATATCAAATTATTATATTCTAACAATACTCGTTCATAGCTTATATTATCTTTTATGCATTCATCTTTTATATCTCTGAATCAATCACTGACTTGGGCGTCGGACTGCTGATGTATTTTGTGTAGGTCCCCTCTGCTGGACTTATATATTTCGCAGTCCAAGCAATTTGGATCAGTCCAATGGATTTGTGCGTTTTCGGACGCATCAAATTCTATTGTAGCATACTAGGCGATTGATTAGGGAAAAGCGAATACAAGAGATGGTGAATGACTTGAACACTCTTCCATCAATAAAATCTTTCAAACAGCCAAGTTACGAAAATGCTTCCCCCACACACTACATTTATATCAGTTATAAAGGCTTAAATGAAGTATTCTCTATCACACTATATATGCTATATAGAGAGTGTAATAGCTCATAGATTGCCTCACATGGCAACATATTTTAACTTTTTAACAAGTGAACAAACAGAAACAAAAGGAAAGTTATTATTATCATCATATGATATTCTGGTATTCGTTATGAATATCTGTTGGGAGCTACGCCCTTACCATTTAGAAGTCATATGAGTATCCAATAGGTCTCATCTAATCCTCTTTAGATACTTGTTCCATTCGTGCCGGTGACTATTTGAATCTGCATGCGCCCTCCGGGAGCAGGCGATCAGCGCGCCGATCATTTAATATGTGGTCTAACTTTCTCCTTAGTATATTGGTGCTCAGAGCGGCCCGGGACGCGCTCGCACGCCTCGAGCCAGCCGATGAGCATGATCTGTCGGTTGTGTAGTGTCGATAGTTGGCGGAGTTCGCTTTGTTCTGCCGCTTCGGCGCCGCCCGCACCCAGACCCGGCTTAATTGGGCCAACGGCTAGAAAGAACGGTTTTTCCGTTCGCGCGCGCGGGGGCTAGGCTGGGGGTAGCAATTTGTTAGACAATTTGAGGTTATTGGGATAGAGAATATATATAAAAGATTGCAGGGACTCTCCCGGTTTTTCCCTATTGAAGGGCAAGCTGGGGAGGTTTGTTTACCGCGTGTGACTGCGCCGACAACGCATCACTACAATAAAATCAGACGAATTATATGTAGATCGCTAGTTGCCCGCCTATCGGGGTTCCTGGTCGCCTCGCGCCCTGCCGGTGCGTCAGGGCGGCGGACGGAATGGGAAGCTACCGTTAATAGCGGTCTGCTTTCCCGCAAGCACGAGCACAGTTGGGATAATAATGTAAGAGAACAGCAGTGAGTTCTGTGCCTATATTTGCCGTGAATCAGATGGCTTAGTGTCATTCAATTCCGGGATTGGGATAAAATTAAGCACCGGGTGCTAACAGGGACTTGGCGATATTGTGTAGTTATGCTAGTTAATTATAATATGTTTTAAAAACTATTTTTGAATCGAAGGTACTTTGTCAAATAAAGGCCTTCCAGGGTTTTGACGTCTAATTGACTAAATTTATCGTTTCCGCATTCCATTGATGGTGTACCATTGCCCAACGTTTCCCGGCGGCACTTAGGAAAAAACAGGTAAAATGGAGAAGGCCCAGCTCTCGGTAACCACTCTTATAGGAACATCTGAGGTGTGATAATGACAATATTATAAATCTCTATATAAGATAATACGAGATCCAATATAGTAGATCTAAAGCGGTAAGCACTCACAGTGTGTTAGGGATATGTGGGGCACGTGAACGACCCTAAGAGACAGGGCAGAGATGAAACGGGTGTTATTGAAGAAGGGCTCAGAAGAACTCTCGGAGTTGCGTGCATACAGACAATACGGATGATGTTAGCTTGTATCGCGCACACTAAGGCATTGCGCTTACATACCATTATTTAAGCGTGGCCTAATTTTTGTGGTTCTGTGATATGTTGTTCTGTTTTACAGCTTAGACTCAGCTGGGTGAACCGAAATAGCACGCGCAATAAAGAGTAGGGGGTGACCCGTCATAGTCCGCACTTTACCTTTTTACAGACCGTCCCTTCGGCGCCCGAGGTGATATGACAGAGAGATTGTCAGACATACGCCTAGGTTTCGCAAAAAATTCTAGTCCCGATACAAGGAAGGCGGTAAAAAATAACGAATACCTCAGGAGGCAGGGAGTAATAATAAAATAACCAATTATTATTTGAATGCATAATTAACTAGATATGCTTTATAATCTAGTTACACAGAGATCACTGCAATCAAATAGTATAGAGAATTAGCAAAAGGTCCTTCGTGGGTACATTCACAACCAGCTCACGTCCAACGTGACTTCGCCTTCAGAGAGTTCGAGGGCTTTCTCTCTCAACACAAGACAATTCGTTTGGTGAGAAGATTGCATATGACAATATGACATCGGACTGGGCTCAGACCGCGTGAGGACGGCTCTACGTTCCTACACCCACCCTTGTGTTGATTTACAGCGACATCTCCCGAGAAATAACGATACACGCAAAACCATATCTCTAAAAGTTGTACTAAAAACCATTCTATATCCGTTCCGACTCCAAAATATAAGATGTATGTGCAAAAATACAACAAAAATATATAGCAGATATATCAATAGGAATCAACTCCCATGGTATAATTCTTTTTTAAAATTCATGTTAATCATCAGAAATTCAAGGTGCTGGAATAACAATATTCGTATAAAATTTTTCCACACCCGCTATGTAGAAAAAAAAAAGCAAAATGGAGATTAATGAATACAAAACTAATAAAGAAAGCATCTTCCCTTCTCCTCTACCCTGTTAAAAAAAGGATAATGAGAGTAGTGAATAAGTGGAGATTGAGATTGTTCTTAGAAGACAAGTGAGGTTTATAAAGTAATAAAATACGTCTTTGCAGGTTTTTCCGCTTTCTCTCCTCTGTCTCATTTTGAATAAAAATTGTCAACTTTCTGGTCGTTTTTTTTTTATAATTTTTTTTCCATAGAAACTAATCTAAATATATAATAGAGATATATAGAAATATAGATATATATTATACCCCTATTTATTTTAATGGTGAAATTTAATTTTCCCATGATATTCACAAGTAAGAACGATTGTGGTTTGCGTTAAAACAACACCTCAGTTAATTAAGAAAAAGTTTCAAAAAATACTAACGTGTTATTTTATAACTAATATCGCCTTAATGTATAAAGTACAGTATTGCTTGTCGTTTAAAATTCCACATTTTAATTAAGAAAAAAAGTTTTTCAAATACTATAAACTGTTATTTTATACTAATATCGCGGTCTTAAATTTGAACGGTCTTGAGAATCATGTTTGATCTAACATTTAGGATTGCTATATGCGTCTCTACACACCAGCTCACCTCTAAAAAAACAACAACGAGTTCCTAACTTTCTTCTATGCACTCCTCTACTTACCACGCCTCATAGAAACCATGGTTTAAAAATATTTTTCAAATAATCTACAACATCATCTTGAGAGACTTCCAGAATATTTTAGAAACATAATCTGATAACATTATTCACTCTATCGCATCACGCTCTCTGGCTCGCATCACGAGGACTTGTACTCCCGAGCAATCTACACAACAAGTCCAATGAAGGAAACCATTGGAAACTAGTCGGATTATAATCCTAAATCCAATAACAAACTAATACAATGAAGCAGACACATAAACCAAAATTTGGTCAAAAATAAGGGCACAAATATTATATTATACCTATTACAACTCTATCATTCAATAATCTATTACATCATAATCACATCACAATTAGTCTAGATACATCGTCAAGAAGATAATCACCCACACAAATTGCACCATCAAAGAGCTCGAGGCACTAAGAAATGCGCCAACAGTTGCATTGGTGGCAAAAGTTGCATTGCAACACTCCCCATGTGTTGATCAACACCAATTCAAAAAACCATTCTCTAAACCGTAACCAAACCATTATTTCGATCTAATTCCTAATAAAAACATGATTGAGCAAACAAAATAATTGGACCACTCGATAGGATAAAAAATATAGAATTTTCAAATATGAAAACATCAAACTTAGGCGCTAGAAAAATCATCATTAATTTTTCAAGTTAAAAAAGCAATGAGATAATGAAGCACAAAATTATGAGTACCCTTTTCTTCATGTCAAAAAGAAAAGGAGTATTGTCAGTGGAGGGTGAGACTGCGTTAGAGAGAGTGAGGGAAAGAGAAAAAAAACAAAACAAAGCTTCAACTTGTTGTAAATTGTTAATTTTGGGTAGCTATAAATTGTACTCACTCCTCCTTGCCTTTGTCTTCGCTTTCTCTTAATTTAAAAATAAAGCTCTATCTTTTTACTTTTATAAATATTAATCAAATTCATATTGTTGTATTGTATTTTTTTTTTATATTTTATTTTTTGTGAAATTGATTCATGATATAACTATGTACAACTGTTGTATTGATTCTTTATTATAAAGTTCCAAATAGTAAGTGCTATTTATACTAAATTCACCTACTCATGAATGATTGAGATCTATTTGATCCAACGATTAGGATTCACCCTTTTGATTTGTCAGCATGAGTCATAAACTTTTATACATTTATGAAAGCTTCTAGGAGTATTCAACTATTCTCACATCTACAAATTTCTTGAGGTTTCTTGAATATTTTAGAAGATCTAATTATTAATATACACAATTGTGAGCTGGAACTCTCATATCGATTTTCAATTCGACGAAGGAAATATTGGACTTGTCTGTATTATTTGTCTAATCCAGACAATCCAGTGAAATAAACACATAATATAGAAATTGGTCAAAGCAGGTACACAAATATTATATTAACCTATTACAACTTTACCATTCATTAATTAATTACACTATACGCATGCCAGAGTTAGTTTAGACACCTTGCCTAGAAAATAATCAGTTGCACCGTCGGAGAGCTCGAGGCAACAAGAAATGTGGCAAAAGTTGCATTGCAATACGCCCCATGTGTTGAGCAGCACCACCCCACAAAATCATTCTTAGGCCATACACGAACCATCTATCTCATCCCCTCAATAAAAGATGGTTGAGCAAACAAAATTTGTGGACTACCTATAGGATCAAACTCATGTAGAATTTTTTAAATTTGTAAACATCAAACTAAGTGCTATGAAAATCATCATTCATTTTTCAAGATTGTTAGTTTTTCAAGTGAAGAAGCAATGAGATGATGAAACACAAAAATCATAATAACCCTTTTCTTGATATTAAAAATGAAAGGAGAATAGAGATCAGTGGAAAGTAAGATTGCCTTAGAAGATGAGTGAGGGAAGAAGCAAAAATAAGAAACTTCACCATGTTATAAATCGTTTATATTGGTGAAAACTATAAGCTAGTACTCACATCTTTTTTGCATAAAACATGCATTTGCCTTTGTCTTTGCTTTATATCAATTTATAATAGATGAACTTTATTCTTTTTTTTCTTTTTTTTTTACAGGAAAAAACAAGAAAGTTTTCATTGTAAAGTAGTATCCAGAGCTACAGAGTTCGCAACTGCAGGGGGACTAACATGATCACCCTCAACAAAGTCACGAGTAGTTCGTGCAAAGGAATGAGCAAGGACATTACCAGATCTCTTTACCAAAGAAAAACAACAAGCCAAAAATTGAGATGCTAAAACATGGATATCAACAATGATCGGTTCAATGGAGGAAAAGTCTCTGCCTGGAGCACAAAGCTTTTTGATCAAGTTTGCATAATCTCCCTCGAAAATGACCGACCTCCAGCCTTTTCGAGTCGCCAATTGCACAGCTTCCCTCAAAGCCACGGCCTTGGCCATCTCACCATCCCCAGGTCGAACCACTCGCCTAGACACCCAAGGCATACAAGCACCGTTCACATTCCGAGCAACCACCCCAACACCCATTCCTTTCCATCATCAAAAGTAGCACCATCGAAGTTAACTGTAATGGAGTTTGGAGAAGGAGTTTGCCACTACGAGGGAGAAAGAGGGCCCCGGAAGGGACTGAAGCAGAGGCCTACAAGAGGAATGAATCCAAGTAATGGGACGTAAAACATGAAACCCGAGGGGGATTGAGACATTTGCTTTCCATCAACTTTTGGTTCCTACACCACCATATTGACCAACAGAGGCAAAGAAAGAAGCCAAAGTCCTTAGCATCCAGATGTGAGGAAACACTTTGCATCCACTGGAGAACTAAGGAGAACTTTCCAAATATGAAAGCCGCAGAACAAAAGGGGCACACGGCCTGGAAACCCGAAACTCGTCTAATTAAATTAGCGCTCATAGGGAGAGGATTGAGGCAAGCGCGCCACACAAACACTTTCACCTTGTTTCCAAGTTTTGAATGCCAAACCTCCTCCACCATGTAAATTCAACCTCTCCCAAGGAACTAGTACTCAGACGATCTTGAAGGGAACATGCAAAATGATAAATATTTCGAACTGAAAACATCCCATTGCGGGAATAATGCCACACGAGAAGGTCCAAGTCACCAAGACGACTGAGGGGAATACCAAGAATGACGTTGTTGTCTTGGGTCCAGAACAACTCATGCACTAAATGATCATTCCAATCGCTACTATTCGAGTCAATCAAGTACGAAACACATAGATCAAGCAAAGAAGCACGAGTTGGAGTAATAGGTCAGAAAGAGTGAGGTCAAGGAAGCCAAGGATCGAACGAGACGCGGATGCGAGATCCTGAACCCACACGCCACCTACATCCTGCTCGAAACAGGTACTGAGCTACCAATATACTGCGCCAGGTAAAGGAAGGTCTACTACCCAAAGTGGCCAAGAACACGTCCTTGTTCGGGAAGTACTTAGCTTTGAGCACTTGACTTATCAGTTTGTCCGGGTAGATCCAAATACGCCAAATTGAATAGATGAAGCTTACCGAAACCCAAACCAAGTGAATTTATTCTGCCCCCTATTGCTCCACCAGAAGTTGGCCACCATGCTATGGATCTCTTTCAACAAGGTGATCGGGAGTTTAAAGCAACTCATAGATAGGTAAGGACTGCGTGAATGACTGATTTTATCAACACTTCTTTTCTTGCTTTAGACAATAATTTCTCATTCTAACCTGTTATCCTTTCCCAAACTCTGTCCCAAAATGGGCTCCTTTTTCGAGTGAGCCGCTCTTAAAGAGAGGCCCAAACAGAGTTCCATTTTGTTTTTCTGTCTGATCGAGAATCCAGCCATAATTTGAAGACAAAGGCCCTTGTCCATATTTCGACTAAAAGCCATCGAAGATTTTGTGAAATTGATCTCCTGTCTCGAAGCAAGACAATAAACCTCCAAGACTTCCCTGATCACCTGGGCAGACTCAGGGGAAGCCCGAAAGAATATCAATGTGTCATCAGCAAAAATAAGGTGAGAGATAGAGGGGAAACCTCGACAAATAGACACACCACGGAGGCGTCCTGCCTGTTCAGCATGCTGTAAGAGGGTTGAAACACTCTGTGCATAGTAAAACAAATAAAGAGATAGAGGGTCCCCCTGGCGGAAGCCCATCTCAAGAATAAGAGCACCAAACTATTTACCCACCAAGTAGAAAAGAATACGAGATAGAAGAGACACAAAGTATAACCAGACGAATGAAAGGGCGAGGGAAACCAAGTTTTGATAAAACCTGTTCCAGGAAAGACCATTCAACCTTATCATACGCGTTGCTAACATCCAGCTTGAGGGCCATATTCTTTTATAAATATTAATTTAGTTCATATTGATTGAATTGATTTATTTTATATTTTATGTTTTTTTGGAATCAATTCATGATCTAACAATTAGGATTTGTCCTCTAAATTTCTCAATACAAGTTCTAAACTTCTATACATTTATAAAAGCTTTCAGGATGTTAACTGTTCTCAACATCTATAGAGTTCTGAAATTTTTTGAAGAATCTGACAATTAATTTGACAGTTACAAGCTGGAGCTTTTCCAACAAAGGAAACATCCGACTAGCCCATATTATTAGTCTAATCCAATTAAATAAAAACACATAATACAAAAATCGATCAATATAAATACACAAAATACTATATTGATCTATTACAATTCTATCATTTATTAATCTATTATACTATAACCACGTCAGAGTTGGTAAACCAACCCCTAATGGGATTGCCCAATCTCACATCTCGGAGCTAGATGAGTTATCCAACCCAGTCCCAATCCCACAAGGATTTGTTTCGGGCTACCCAACCCGTCCTCCCAACACCAGCTTAGCAAATTTGGACTCGGACAATTAACCTTAGCCAGTTATGACAATTGACCTCACCTCGCATGAAGCGGTCCAGTTAGCAAAATTACAAGGCTTGCTTCGTAGGATTAAAAGGCTTGCTTCGTGGGATTAAAGAACAACATAGTATAGAGTAACATTTGTAAGAAGACACAACAATGACACAGCAAGAGTAACTGATAGTCCAACATTATATATGATAAAATCCCAACACAACGGATCGAGTTAGAGGCTGCAGGAGTTGTAAATTTGAGAGTCATTGGCCAAAGTAAACCTATCGAGCGCAGAAACAATGCACAGATGAAATACGGGCAACAGATTAAACATGCTAAAGTTACTATTAGGAACAACAGTGAGGATCTGTCGTAACAATTTATGGAAGCCACAATCAAGTGACTACATACATGAAGAACGTGTTACACAACACTACCATCCAGAAAAATGTAAGAAAAAGACTATGATGCGCGCTAACAACAATATAAGATAGGAGATCCTATGACGATCCAAAAAAGGACTAAATTAATAGTTTATGCTTCACTCATCAGGTTCCTGGTACTTCTGGAGGATCATGGGGCAGTTGGCCAAGGGCGTGTTCTTGAGGAATCCCATGGCGTTGGCAAACCGTTTGTTGCTGATCATGCCGTTGTTGCGGGTGAGGATGACACGGGCACGGTCACGGCCCTCGTTCGGTGTGCTGCATTCGGAGTCGGCACTCTTCACAAGTACAGCATCACAGAAGTCGTCACCACGGTCGGTCTCCACCAGGACGCTGTAGTGCCCGGTCGAGTCAGTCACGGCCTCTTTTGTGTAGGTAAGTTGGGCTGTGTCCTTGTTTCTGCACTCGATTCTAACAGTAGCACCTGCCAAGAAAAAATGCTATCACCGTTTTATTCACTCTGCCATAGAAATTACAACGTAGCAAACACGTTCCAAAATAAGAATAGCAAAGCAATCCTGAAAGCCTGAATCGGCTTGTTCATCCTTTAGTCGTGAAATCAAGTTCTTCAGTTCTGTTAATGGGAAGCAAAGGTTCTTTTTTTAATACGCTCAAGAATGGATAGCAATTACTTCTTGAGAAGCCACCATTATGTGGTCAATGTGTAATGTTATTTTACTTCCACCAACTGTAAGTTCCAAGAGCAACTTATAAGTAATTTACAGACAGTCGGCAGGTAAGTTGTTACACACCAATGCGGATTTTTGGCTTCCAAGATCAAAATCCTGCTATCTTAATCGACCAACACCTTTTGTGAGATCTACGTTAGCGCGCAGTCGGGCAATGTAGCCCTTCTTTTCAATTAAAAAGGTCAAAGAAAACCATAAAAAAAATATCGTTTCTTCAAAAACCTCAAGTTCCCACTCTACTATTCAACTCAACAACAAGAATGTGCAGAACATTCAGCTTAATTCCAATCATCTCTACACTAAAACTCAGCAGCCCACTTCATTCAAACACTGAACAAACTCACAAATCAAGTTCCTCAACTCACACCCCACACAATCAACACTACATTAACTAGATCCAAACGAAAACACGCATTATATTACACACAGTAAGCATAGATCTCCCAGAAAGTAAGCACAACCCACTGAGTGTCAGTGTGTTGTGTGTATGTGAGTGTGTGTGTGCGAGAGAGAGAGAGAAAGAGTAGTTACCGGCCATATACGTGGTGGCGTCGGTCTCGTAGCCGCAGCGGCAGGTGTCGCAGTAGACACAGCCCGTCACATGAAACGGGTCGCGCACAAAATGGGCGCTGACAATGGCGGGGAGAACGCAGACGGCGAACAACACCAGCAGATTTCTGGCCATTCTCGCTTGGTTTCTTGAAATGTTATGAAGAAATTCCGGAGCCCTTCAATCTGATTGTGTGGGAGGAAGAGGAAACTGGGGAAGCGGTGAAGAAAGCGGGAGGGAGTGGGGTGTATGTATATGGTGTGGAGTGGCGCGGAGCGAGGTGGTCACATGGGGATGCTGTCATTCTCTTACACAGACGGGAATTTTTTAAAACAGAGAAAAACACAAAAAAAAAAAAAAAAAAAAAAAGACTAGTCTTTCTTTCATTAATTTGTGTCGGTGAGTTTCACTGCTCGTGTCCTGCTCACTTGTGCTGCTCAGTATGGAGATCTGTTCTAATTAATGTGAAAATTACTTTATTACAATACATCATATGCTTGAAGTCAAATGTTGTATTATCTAAAAGTTTCAATTTTTAGGGAGGAAAACATTTAATAGTTTAGCATAGCATATTCATATGCAAATCCAATATATGAAATTATCTCATTTTTCTTCAAAATTAACATAGTGACAACAAAATAATTACATAATTTTTCTTATCTTTTATCGTTAAACATAACAACATAATGCACGTGAAGAGCACGTGCCCATTAGTAGGTTGAAGGGAGGGAAAAAGATGACTCGGACAAAATTGCAAACTTAGTCCCGTAGAATAAGCTCATTTGAAAAATAGTCTTGAACCTTATTAGTTTTTAAAAACAGTTTCACCTTCCGTTAAGATTATCCTACCAAAATGTGTCAGATAAAGAAGAATATGATTGAGAGTCAAAGTTCAACACTAGTTGCAAATGAACTAATTGCATCAAGCAATTACGATATTCCTAGTCTCAATGTAAGAACATAAAAACTGAAGTTTGGATTCTTCGCTTTTGGTTGTATTTTTAATTGTTGTTAGTTTTTCTTTGTTAAAGAAAATGGAACCGGTTATAATGGTTCTAACTCCATATGTTACAATGACTCCCCCACGTGTTCTGAATCTGTACAATCCAGTCCTGAACCCATATTTTTGTCAAGGATCAATATATAACGGCACCTCCTCCATTTAACTATACTCTTGCAAATACTCATTTATTACAAGTTGGTACAGTTTAGACTTCAATTCCAATTTTAATGAAGGTGTTAAAAAATTTGTCATAATATCTAACTTGAGTACAGTTGTTGTTGTTGTGGCAAGGACTCTAAATTGAAGACATCAAGTTTTATCCGCACCCCGCCAAATCCCACCAATTTTAACAGAATGCGGGATAATTTTTAAAAAAATCACAAAGCAGAAGACTATTTTTAAGATGAAGTTGTCCTACAAGTCTATGTTTGCAATCATGCCAAGTCTTTTTTCCTTCCTTCAACCGGCTAACGGGCACATGCTTCTCACATGCCTTATGCCGTTATGTTTTAGTGATAGAAAATAAAAAAGACCAACTGTGCAACTATTTTATCTTCACTCTGCTTTACATTAGATGATGGGACTGTTTTCAAAAACCCCATAAATCACCAAACTATTCCATTTTTAAAGTTGACAAGCTCTTTTCCAAAATTTTTACTAACCATTTTGTAAATTTTATAAACTTTCAAATTTTTTATAAGATACTTTAAAAAGTTTATAAGTCCACCCAAGCGCCCTATTAACTAATGAAAAAATGAAGTATGTTTACAAATATAAATTATTTCATCTCAATTTATACTTTTAAATGCACTTTAACTATATACTAAAACAATATTACACACTTATAATATATATATATATATATATTATATAATAAATATAAAATGAAAATATAATTCAAAATATTTTTCTACATAGAACAAGAAGTAGGTGCATTTTAGGAGTGTTCGAGGTAACATAACTCCAAAACGTAGTACTTGATTCGAAGTGTATGGTTTGACGGTAGAATTTCAAATGATCATAATTTTTTACCCAATTAGAATTACAAGGGGATTTATCTAGATATGCGCTCTGCCTTCTTTTTAAATAAAACCGAACACTTCACTACCTTTATCATCTTGAGAGACTATTATTTGCTGCAAAATTCCATCATTTCGACTATTGTCGAGATAAAACTTTCTATTTATCAATAGATTTTGTTTAATTTTTTATGTAGCTTTGATCTTGACTTAAACATTTCACATGTTATTGCTGGTATGTTATGTTATTTTCGAGATTAAAGAAAATGCAAATATAGAAAACTGAAAAAATAAAATAAAAAAATCATTCTCTCTCTCTCTCTCTCTTATTTTTATGCTTTTCGTTTTGGGGGTTGGCGTAGAGAACAATTATGTTGTACATAACACAGATCCCACAATTCAATTATTATTTCTATAATTTGAGAAATGGGATTCATAAATAAATAAAAAAAGATATTCCATATGCTTTTTTTTTATTTCTTACATTTTAAGATTCTTGTGCATTAATTATGATGACAAGAATTTTTATTTTATAACAATAATAATTTTCATAATTTTACTGGTGACAATATTTAAATAAATAGTGTCATTGGAAATAATTAATATTAAAAAAATTATGTATAAAATTATCATTACGAGCAATTGATGGCATATGTACATAGACAATATTGTGATACTAAATATATTTGTCAGTATTTATATTGTCAATTGACAATTTAATACATAATTATTGTCACTAATAATTGCATTATAATAAAATTATAATTATTATCAATTAAAATATATTTTTTAATGGTTTCGTTCATAGAAAATTTGATTTAAGTGTGATGATCTCGATCATTCTGAAAAATAGTAACATGTTAAGGGTCGACCTATCGTAATTTATGATCAAATATCTTAGTTAATTATTCGGCCCGTATAGTGTATTTAGAAAATAAAAATATTAGAAATAGAATGAAGAATATTTTCAATGAAAATGTAATAATGATATTTTTAATTAAGAACGGGGATAAAAATAAAAATTACTATGATGATATCAATTTTTTGGTGTACGGACGTTGACTTAATTGCATGTGCAAAAGCTAACTTAAAGGGTGATCAAGTTTTCAAGAGTACCCAGGTCAGGACCCCAGATCCAGATCCAGGAGCAGCAAATCTGGGCTGACCCGGTTGATGTAATTAATGATAAATTAGAATCCAACAGACAAGATCATGGTTATGAGCAAAGGTCATTAATCAGTGATTAATGTCTTTGTCTTCTGCTTTAATTTTCAAGACCTCCACGTGCGCTTCATATGCCATGACTTATATCTGGGCCTTTTGTAGCTTCTTCGGACTCGACCCGGCCCATGATTTTAAAACGAAGTTCAGCTAAATGGGTCGAATTCAGCCCAATGACCCGTTTTACTATAAATAATTGCGGGCCAGCACAAATTGTGATGATGCAATGATTAAGGCCGAGCATTGCCATATCAATAATATGGGTTGGAATCGTCAATAAAATATTTGATGGGATTAAACGTGCGTTTTAATTTGTGTGTTAATTATCAATTGATTAAATTTTGGTTCTAGACGACAAATGAGTAAGCTATAGAGTCGAGACACGCACACAAAAACACTAGTATAATCTTTTTCAATAGGTTTATGTTGTGTTAATCCTACGTACTCTCATTTTTGTTATAAGATAAAAATAAAAAGAAAGAAATTATGGATTTTTACAAGAAATGTTACTTCAACCCAATCCAAAAAATTATGCTACAACAAAAAGTAAAAAATGCACATATATTTGCATCACGATATAATAATTGATCTAATATTAAAACTGGGATGAATAGCAATTTACTCCCTGCAATATTCAAAATGAACAAATTTTTTTTCTATAAAAAAACATAGCAATTTGCCCCCTGTAATTTTTAAAATGAAGCAAT
The DNA here is from genome assembly GCA_034509725.1 of Sesamum angolense. Classification (NCBI taxonomy): domain Eukaryota; kingdom Viridiplantae; phylum Streptophyta; class Magnoliopsida; order Lamiales; family Pedaliaceae; genus Sesamum; species Sesamum angolense. The sequence goes on from JACGWL010000585.1 coordinate 65,695, forward strand.
TTACCTCCTTAGACAAAGAGGTAAATGGCTTTATTTTAAAAAAATATATGGAGTAAATTATTGTATTTTAAAACATACAAGGAGGTAAATTGCTATTTTTTTTTTCATATGAAGGTAATTTGCTTGTTTGCAATATTACAGGGGGTTGCTTGCATTTTTTTCATTAAAATTAGTGCAATCTAGTTTATATCGGATTTGGATTTTTTTATTTCAACTTCCTCACATGCATTAACTTGTGAAGACATATGAGGATAATTTGACCATAAAAAATTATTTGACATGCAGTAAATTAGTAATAAGTCAACCGGGGTAAATAAATATATTTAATTTATTATCAACAAATTCAATAAATTTTAATTAACGGATGAACTTATTTATTAGATAAAAGCAAATACCAAGGGTGTTGGATGTAATTTCCTGATCTATAGAGGGTCTACGTGTAATTACACCAAATCTCATGAGAGGGGAGTGCAATTATCCCTTTTATTTAATATATGTACGTTGCATGTACAAAATATTTTCTTAAATAAATAAAGAACCTATTTTTTGTATACGTGATATCATGATACAATATAAAAATTAAGATTGACATTTTCCTATTCGAGCTAGGAAGAGCTTAAAAATTTAGAGGAAGATGAATTTTTCAGTTGAAAACTATTCTCTGCCTTTTTCTCATTCCTTCTTCCTCTATAGGGCATATTTTTTGGTGCAACATCTTTCCTTAGGAGGAGGATCTTGTGCCACTTAATTTAATCTTAAATACTAAGGGCTCATTAATTTAGATTTATTAGCAAGGATATTCCAAATTATCCTCCTCTATTTTGATCACTGTTTTAAGGTGACCGGTGACTTGTCCCAATGGTCCGATACAGATATGGATTTGCAGTTGATTGCAATCATGACCCAAGTGATGGTATTGTGCAATCTTCATGGCCCAATTGTGTGTATTAAAATTTAGTTGCCCAAATGGTCCTCAACTTTTAGCATGTATTTCCAAAATTACTTATAATAATTTAATATAATTAAATGATCAATTATATTAACTAAATTATAATTTTGTAATACCTATAAATGAAAAATTTTTAAATTTTACTTTAGTAATTTTAATAAGTATATATTATAAATTTAAATGATAGACATGATATCAAATTTGACATATATTTGAAAAAGATTGTTGAATCTTAACGTATGAAGAAGATTGAAGATATGCATATATATGTAGATGATTGTGCACATATATATGATGATTGTATAGATCTTTCCTTTTTGCTTTAGTAAAATAATTGTATATATCTCACTTTCCCTTGTACACATACAAGTTCATATATGAAATATCTTTCTTCACTTACAACTCTTTCTTTCACTAGCCTCCGTCGCCCCCCGGCCCCGAAATCAGTAGCTTGGTGGCTTGAAAGTCAGAAGACAGATCTATAATGCTGCTACAAGTGTAGATCCTTCATCTTCAAAAACAACCCAACAATTACCCAAACGCCTCAAATGCTACAGCGTCTCCAATCGCCTTATCGATACTGGGGCATGGCCGATTAAATGCTTAATCTGCGTCTTGCTACGCATAGTTATCGTTCACCAAGTTTGTACCTCAAGGACAGAAATTGCCTCAATCATGGGAGTTGATGCGACGAGGCTCTTTTCAAGCAAAGGAATAAACTTGTTTATTGATGAACCATCACCCACCAAGGTGGAAAGTGATGAACTGTTTCCTTTGTTGTTGAGCAGGGGGCAATGCAGCGCCATGGAGTGCTTCTCTGATACAAAACTCCATCAGCCCCCTCAACCAAAAACCACGCTATCCTTGTTTGATTGATTCAAGTGAAATCTGGCAAGAGCTCCCAGGAAAGTCCGTTAGTCTAACCGGGTCACTCGTATCGGTTGTCTGCATCTATGACACCTGAACGCGCATGCACTACTCGAATACTTTTCACCCGTTTCGATAGCGTGATCATTCCTGTAAGTATCCGCAAATCGATCTTCATTAAAGTTTATGGCAATGAATTTATTAATCTATGACCCATATTTCCTGAATGGAACTGTGAAAATCACAATACAGCGCAAGTGACATGTCGAGATATATTGTTCATCTCAACGCTGCCTCTGCCGCATTCCTAGAAGCCGAAAGATTATATTGTATCACTCACGTGTAAAAAATGAACTCGGTTACCTTGCAGAGACGTTCTGCGCAGGCTATTGAGTCCGCGAGTCCCCTTCCATGGATCTGAGCGCACAGCGTCGCTCTTTGATAGCAGTCGGTCGAGGGCATTTGCTGGTTATGTTTAAAATAGTTTACGCACCCTGAATGGGTCAATGCTGATTGTGACACAAGCTTTATATGTTAAGTATTACAAGGTGTTGGGAACAATGGATCTGTCGCATAGTCGATACACTCATGTTCAGGTTTGGCTGATTTACGTTGGAAAAGGACCGGAGAAGAGGGTCATGTCTTGACCATACACCATCCACCCGGTGCAAGCCGCAGTTATTCAGAGTCCTTGATTCGCTCAACCAGAACAGAGACAGCCCGACATGGCTCGACTTCACCCGCCTTGCGCGGGCCGCTCCAGGTACATCGGCTTTCCTTTGTACCTCTCCGCTCCCACCCATCAGCATCCCTGATGGCGGGATAGAGCACTATCTACTTGTCTTGTTCCAATCCCCCACACACCATACTTGGAACTTGACGCCCGAACGTCCCTTCTGTACGAACTTCGCCGCGATCAGTAGGCTGATCCTGCACGGGCACATTTTGTGCCCGCGGCCTTATGCTCCGGTTGTTTGTCTGGAGTTCTCTTATGGTCACTACACTGTCAATTACGAATGGTCCGCCTCGCCACGCTACTCACTGACCCAGCAAGACAAGCGGTAGGCCCGGGTGTGCCAAACTTACTATTTCGCGACTCCATTCAGGGCCTGCCTTGGACCACTGAGCGTGATGCTCGTTATTTCCTTCTTTTATGGCATCTCGCAGGCGCCTCGAGTCAGTATTAGACAGTGAAATTATATACTCAACAAAATCGTGTGTGTGGTTGACGAGCGCGCACTATCTCGGGGCATCTGATTTGCATGTCCCGGACACACAAGTCTTGTGGGCTACGACGGTGTCGTAAGGATGGAACATGTGGTGCGATGTAACCCATTGTTTGAATCGATAGCCGAGTACGCAAGCGATCCTTGGTTCTGCTCCGCAGCGTCTCCTCGGCAACTTATCGTCAACTGGTGCTCCGCATTCCCAAACCATTTCTGCTTTTGATAAAGGGGAAGTGAATCCCAGGATTTGAGGGAATTATGACATCTACCCTGCGTTTAGTTAGATTCCTTTGTAGGAATTCTTTAGAGCTTTAAGAATCTCATATAGCTTGTTCCAACGATTAATAATGCGCAATAGCTATTGTATAGTATGGCAACTAATTAATCAGAGAGACTCGTTTGATACGTAACCTCTAAGACTGAGATGGTCATATTTAAATTTTCAGCCTAATAGTTTAGAATGTTTGATAGGTAGAACCCTGCCTACTCGGTGATATATCGGCATTGTCCTTTCGGTAAACAAAAAACGTATTCCCTTTTCAAAGAGCACTGATCATGTAATACTCGTTCATTTTAGCTTGAAATATTACTAGGTCATTGTGATATTGGGGATCGCCCATTCTACATACATCCCATTATGGCGTCGAGATATTATCCCACATCTTGATTAGGGAGATGTCGCACATATTATTAGATAACACTTGGAAGGGGTTTATTATGCCGAAACAATATACCCTGGGGATGCTATCGTATGGCCTATATCATTTCTTCGGCATAAGCTTTACTATGAGAATACACTCAACCGGAATGCGTCTACAGCACACTCGTTCCGCACTGATAATGGTACGTTTGAAGCCGCCGTCCATCTATTCCATAAATTTTTCTGCTACCCTTCAACCACTTTCTGATATTTATACACGAAAGAGTGTGGAATAGGTGGACACGCACAACAAATGCCTTATTTATAAGGTCGCAAATACCAGAGTGCCTACGGTTCAAGTGGTAGAACGTCTGCTGATACATTCGTTCTAACATCCGATTCCGATGGGTATGTGGGAATGAATGCAGCCAATGCGAACACGCGTTTCGACTACATTACCACGAAATCAGACAACGCGCGCGCCTTCATAACAAATCATAACAACATTATATTGCAGCTGACACGGGTGATTGTTCAAACCAGACCTGCATATATTACAATAAGCATTTTACACGATGTCTTTCTTAGCTGAGTCTTTTGTTGCATAATTATGACAAATCGTACGTACAATAATAGTATATCTCCCACTATAAATCTGAATGGAGATCCATTCGGAGAGGAGGCCGAAGTTTCCTGGTATGTCTTTTGGTGGTCAAACGTTATAAAATTACTGATCTGTGAAACTAAGAAATTTCAATTCATCCTGATGAATTGTAGGGCAAAATAATTTTTGCACTCAATTATAATAAGTGGAGAAATGGTTGCCACCAAGACCTATATTATTTATCAATAAGCCGCATTTTCTATTTAATTTGAAATTACTAAACATTAATTTTGAGTAAAATAGGTAATTTAATGATATTTTAAGGTTAATATACCTTATGCTTCATTTCAATCAAATATGCGCTTGACAAGTGTCCAAAATGAAGTTAATATTTTACGCTGTGTTGGCATTTATAAATAGAAGCTTCCTAGAGGTTTGGAACCGTTATTGCTAGCTCTGGAGATGCCCACCAGCGGCCCTATATGGAGCAACTTGCATGTTACGAGTCCAAGTCAATAAGAAAATATTTTTATATTTATCTCTTTTGAAAATTGCAAATAAAAAGAGATTAATGGGTTTCGGTTTGCACCACATCCATTACTTAGTAGTTCCATAAGCTAATTACTCTAGCGGTCTATTCTTATCTGTCTCTCTAATTTGCAAACGTGCGAGATGCACGCTAACACATGGATCTATAAATACATGGCCGGTGTGTCATAGGCCTCCACGAGCACGACACTCATTACCTTGCGTCTTACTATCTGCAGCACATATTTATTAAATAGGAGTGCCCTTCTGCAACGCAACCGTCCCTATCTGCTACACCATGCATATAGACACTCGATTAGCATTGATAACAGAGAACGAAAGGCAAAGCAGAGAAAAAATTGCTATAAGATTCTTCTCGTACACGCGGTTCTTCAACATGATCACGTATGAAGATCTTTCTCAAAGGAGTTCCAGAGAGACAAAGAATTGAAGTCTTTCGTTCAAAGGGATGCGCCACAAAAGTATATAGCATTATAAGCGCAGGTTGAAACAGGGAATTCTAGTCGCACTAAACTCCTACGAAGGTGAAAGTGTCTAAATACTTGAATATCCTCTCCAAGAAGATCCAAATGGGTGAATTCACTTTTTCAATCATTCAACAGTTCAAGACTATACTTTTTAGTTCGGGATTAGGGCGAAAGCCCTCGAGATTAACGATAGAAATTCAAATTTCGAAGGTCCAAAATTCGGACGATTCTATCATTGCATTAGAGTTCAGAGGCTCGGATAATTCTGGTGGAATTTATGCAGAAGATTTCAAAGATATATTTTGACGAAACAGACTAGCTGATAAGGCAAGTTTGCATTAGGAAGGAATTAGTGATGATTTCATTATACACTCGCAACTGAATAGTTTTGTGTTGAGCTTCAGTTAACTGTTCTTTTTTAGTGATAAATTAATCCGGTGATCTTTAGATTATGATTTTTCCACGGTCCTCCACAGTCTGACATAATAAAATTACCGCCTACAATGTATTCCCTCCGCCAAGCCAGGTGGGAGTCGGCAGCTCTGATGCCTTGTTCCATATAAGCGATAGCACGCACGAGAACCGTTAGTGATGAAAATCCAATCATTTGGATGTTACTACCGCTCAGAAAATCTGATCGAAGTCTGAGTGAATACGAATTCACCATAGCAAAGTACTTCAAATCACAGTACCAAGAGTGTCTGGAATAGTACTACGAGGAGCATGACGAAGAAGCTCAAACGAAATTTCCCAATTTTCTCCTTCGATCTTGGAGTACGTCTAGAAGAACGTGGCACTTTTCAGGGACGATGCTTTATGACTCAGTGCGACAGCGGTGAAAGGCAGACATTAAATCTCTCAACAGTGCCTGTTCCGACGTGCGCCAGGATGGGCACCACCAGGTGGAGCCTGCCGCGCCTCCTCTCTGACTCAACACGGGGAAACTTACCAGTCCAGAACATAGTAACGTAGATTTTCACAATCTAGTGAGCTCTTTCTTTTTATTAATCTTTTGTTTTTTTCTCAGTTGTTTGTGAGGAACATATATATAACGATGTATTCATCCAGAATAATGATGTTTATCACAAGACTCCACTCACGAGACTACGAGAATCTTGTAGAGGTGACAAATTACATACGCCCATATTGGGTGAAGAGCTAGTAGCGCCAATGCGAATATATGCTCGTGTGGTTTGATTCAAACGAAAGTATAGTCTAAGTAAGATGACGCCACAGTTACATATACTATTGGTTGTTATACTATCCAAATAGAGAAGATATCTAATCGCAAAGGGTCCAGGCGCCAGATGGTAGAGAGTTTTGCCTTCAAAGATATTACACCGGAAAATAGTTCATATAGCGTATTGAAAAAGAGCCGTTCAAATTGTTCCTGCAGGGGTGTGCTTCCCAACTAGGCTGCCAATATAAAAACCAAAGAGGTCTAATGCCAAAGAGCGACCACGAGTGCACACAAGCGCTTTTTGCTATCGGAAGGCAGAAAGGAACTTCAAGATAGCTCTCTCTCTTTCTGACTATGATCCACACACATCTCCTACAGATCCAACTTAACTATATAAAGGGGATTTCGCAATGTTTATCTCAATCATCGAAGTAGTATCCAAGCCAGTTGAACTCGGACTTAAAGGAAAACCCTAAGCAGCACGTGTCATTTCATCAAACAGGCAACAAAGCGGAGAAAGCTTAAGTGATCATTAGATCAAGCAATTATTGAGATCGCCTAAAAAGCAAACAGTTTTATTATACACATGACTTAGGAGATGCTCAAATTGACGATGGAAACATACCGAATATGGCGAGACAACGAAATATCCTCCTAGATCGCTATGGTGACGACCATTCAAGCAAATAGATGTACTTTTCAAGCATGGTTCCGGTTCCTAATATCCTATAATCGGCCAAATTGCGAAATAGGAAAGCTCAGGTCAATTTGATGTATGTATTCTCGCAATTAAGGTAATTCAGAGAGAGGACAATCCTTAATTGCCAAAGATCAACTAGCGGAACCCTGCCGATCGGATGTGCATTCAAGGATGCAATTTTGGGGACTGTTAGTATACCTCCTTAAGAAATTGCCTTTCATCGCTCCAAATCTTGAATAGCCATCCTCCCACTTCGGAAGCCACATCTCGAAGCAGGTGAAAATGATAGAGAGTGACCCAGTGGGAGGTTGAATGAGATACTTCATCCAGTATCCCGAACTCGCTGCTAAAATAAGACCAAAGAATAGCCAAATTATAGCATAAATGTGAAGCCTTGGCTCCTCCTGTCAAATGCCCCATATAGGAAAGGCTTACTCGGCCTGTATAGAAATACTCGTAAGGCTAACTGCCCTTTCAATTAGAAGTTAACAGTTCACACAGTCTCCACGACTTGCACGTAGCTCCACCCAGAGAGGAATACCTGCAACTCTCTTGGAAGGATACATAGCTAATGAGTAACACAGGTGTCCAATTTTTTGTCCTCTCCATTGTCCTGTGTAGAGCTAACAAATGGTCGACTTAGTTTATATGGAAGTGTTCTAACCTTATGATGCCGAAATAAACACAACTTCGAGGAAGCCGAACAAAAAGATACCCAAAATATTTTGCAAAATATCATTGCTTGTTATCGCACGCGGATCCCAGCCGAAGAAAGTCCTGCTTCTAAGGAGGTGGTTCAGAGTCACGCGCACAATGCTCTGAGCTGCCTTTCGCCCAATATAGTAGCTTGCCCGCGCGTAGGTTATAGAACTCTCTTCTTTAGGCACAGCACTAATTCTCGGGCCGCCCCATAAAGTGCATCTGCCTTTATCTATCAAGGAATGAATCATGCGTCCATAAGACGTCGGCAAGGAAAAGGATTTGCAAGGCAAACAGATGATTCATTAGAACCCGATGCGTCTCCAGGATTGACTGGTATCGATGAACTGCCACAATAACCCGAGCAGAACCGCTACACTATTCGAAAAATGTCCGATCCTCTCTTGAGTTGTCGGTATTGCATTGTCGTACATTTACTTTGCTGGACGAAGATATTACTTTTTCTTGGGTGAAGCACAATTCATCAATTCGTTCCCGCCTTTCTGCTATGCGCGATTCGCGCGTGGACGAACGTCCCTATTGGATAACAGAAAATAATCCATAGGTGAAGTAGGACCATTTTGCGACATATGGTGTATTTGGGATCTGCTTATCAATAATACTTTGCCCAATTCGTTGGAGTGAATTATTAGCATAGGAGACCCTAGCAGAAGCATTCCAACTTCCTGCAATAACTACGTGAACCCGCAATATACGAACTGCCGAGCCCATATCAAGGGCCTTCAAATTTAAGAGGACAAAATTTGTTGTCCCTTTATTTTCCAGAGGGAGGCAAGCTTGAAACACAGAGGGATAGACGTAGTTGGGCCGTCCATTTGCGAGATACCATTCTGAGGCAAATTTGGTCCACAAGAGGCGAGTAAATCTGTGATCAAGAGTCGCCTGAGCCGCGAGTTGGATGCCAAGATACCGGACTGGCATATGCCCTCTAGGAAAGTTCTTGTCATCGGGGCGCATGCAAGTATGCCATGTCAATAGTACAGTCTACAGATACCATCCTAACAACATGTGTATCTATTCGAATGTCGTATGCCGTGAAGCAGTGCTCTCCTATGTTTACGCGAAATTTGGTTGACTGCGTAGTTTTCCCTCTAGCAATGCCGGCGAGTCCTCTCTTCTTACTGAACTATTGATATGACCCTCCATCATATGAGTATATAGTCTGGAATAAATAGTGGACTCGCACGGTCTCTCGAGAGGAACTGAACAGGTACAAATTCTTACTAGCTGAGTTCACACTTTGCTGTTGATGCGATTACTTACTTGAAATGCTAAGAAGGAAATGAAATATTGCCTCCGAAGGCCAAAGTCATGCAATAATTAACACAAGAAAGAATGATTCATCCACCTCAAAGTTGAATTGTCAAAGGGTCTGACTTTAACCATTGACTCAAATCAACATGAAGTAACCGTCTAAGCCACCACTCAATGGATTTGTGCCCTCAACCCAAGAAGAGGAAGGAGGACATGAGGCATTAGCCATAGACGAAAAGGGATTCGATCCCAAAGCCTTTAAGCTCCTTATTAAATCCGGATACAATCCCAAAGAAAAGCTCAGCCTTAGGAAACTTCCTCCTCAAGCCACCGAAAAGAAAACTCCACAAACTCAACGCTACCCAAATAATGCTAAAGGAGAAAGGACATGCAATTCAAGATTCTCGAGTAAGTCTATGTTTTACTCCATCTAAGCCTGTTCGCATCGCTATAAAGAGGGTCAACAAATTATGTTTCTGAAGGATTTTCTTCAACTAAAGATCACAAGAGGGAAGAAAAATTGAGAGAACCTGTCTTCAACAGACTTGGCCCCCACAGAAAAGAAATACACGAAATAGCCAACAGACAATCCGTCTTTGATAGGCTGGGTCCAAGTAAAAGAGTGAAATATCAAAGGAAATGCGTGTTTAAGGTGGCGGTACTTTCGAAGAAAACATCAAGTCTTCACATACACAAAAACTTAGAAGTTTGATCCCTTCTAGAATGAGGCGCCAGACAACCTTAACCGTATCATGTAGTAGAGTTTTGAAGGCTAAAGCGCAAACTATGATCTTCACACGAGTACAAATCTAATGATGAGGATGATAGGGAAAGTGTAGCGTCGTCTAATTACATTTGCAATGGTGCTGAAGATGACATTGCACAAACTTACCACATCACCTTAATTGAAGATAGTGAGGTTGAAGAAGAAGATGCTGAAGATGCTCTGTAGAACTTGAGGAGGGTATTAAAGCTACCATTGATAAATTAAAAGAAGTTAATTTAGGCAACATTGAAGACCCTCGACAATTTACATATGTAATCACTAACTTAGGAAGAAGAAGAAACGTATATTGCATTACTCCATGAATTTAAAGATGTATTTGCATGGTCTTACAAGGAAATACCCGAATTAGACCCAAAGGTAGCTCTCCACCACCTATCAATAAACAAAGGAGCTCGTCCTGTCAAACAAGACCAACGTAGATTTTGACCTGAGTTAATCACGTTGATTGAAGGCAAAGTGAACAAACTCATTGAAGTCGGTTTCATCCGAGGAGTTTAAGTATCCCATGTGGATTTCAGCATCGTCCTTGTAAGAAAGAAGAATGGACAAATTCGAGTGTGTTGATTCAGGGACCTAAATAATGCATGCCCTAAAGATGAGTTTTCGTTACCAATTGCTGAACTAATGATAGATGCCACTACGGGTCATGAAGTTTTATCCTTTATGGATGGATCATCTGGATACAACCAAATACGTAGGGCACCAGCGGACGAGAAATTGACGGCATTTCGCAATCTTAAAGGTATATATTGCTACAAAGTTATGCCTTTTGGGCTAAAGAATGTCGGTGCCGATATCAAAGGGCAATGCAAAGGATCTTCGACGACATGCTTCATAAGAATGTTGAATGCTACGTTGATGACTTAGTTGTAAAGTCAAAGAAGTGAGAGAATCATTTTCATGACTTGAAGAAGGTTTTTGAACGCTTGAGGAGATATCAATTAAAGATGAATCCTTCTAAATGTGCGTTGGGAGTGACATCCAGGAAATTCCTTGGATTCATCGTCCGCCAGCAGGGTATAGAAATTGAGCAAGCAAAAATTGATGCCATCTTAGAATGCCAGAACCTCGAAAATAATCCAGCTCAAGAGTTTGCCAAGAAAGCTAGCATTTCTTGGAGGTTTATTTTTTTTTTTTTTTTAAAATTTTTCAAAAGAGACCCCGAGTCGAGGTGGTTTTGTTCAAAGCTGATCATTCAGTTTCTCACACCTTATTCGAGAAGGAAAGTGAATGTGTACCTAGATTCATTTGTGCGATTGTTTAGGTCGACTCATCATTTTAAAATTAGACATGTTGAAAGTACCAATTAACTCTTCAAAGTACCCTATGTAGGAGGTACAACTGATATGCACGCTGGCGGCCCCGCTTAACATCTTTAACAGTCATTCCTTGCTGGCCGACTGCAACTTGGCTGTACTATCTTCTCCCGGGAGACTTACAAGGAGAATACCAATATTGAGGAGAGGACCAGTGATTCTTATATTTTAGTCCACTGTAGAAAAGAAGGGTAGTGGAAAGAGGACCAGTATCCATCCCCGCCAAATGAGTCAAATATTCACCTATTTGAAAAATTTTGGCTAGCACCCCCAAGATATATGACCAGAGATAGGGAGGGAGCAGAATAGATATCACATCTCACTTACCTGTGACAGTTCATACTCGGTGCTCAAAGGGGACATAAACTCTACGTTCCGATGATAGTATGTCATGCGCGAAAACGTCGATACTTATTGTGCCATTCCGGCTTTGAACAGATTGGACCTTCCAACCTGCAACGCGATCGAGACATCACATGATTGTTCTAACTTTCATAAAACACGATGGTTGAAATCCATATGTGTGCGATTAGAGTATCTGTGATGCGAACCATTTCTTTAGAGTTGCCTATCCAAGCAATGGTCTTGCCTGATATTACTCGTTTCCGAGTGTGATATTCCTGGCGCGCGCAGATGTCCTCGTTGAAGGATCCCCGAAGACGTTTTGTACCGCTCCTATCTGTGAATCGTAGTAAGCTCTGTCTCCAATGGAGATGCGGCTGGGCCCAAAATAGAGTAGTCGCGAATCTGCAATGATTTGGTTGGCACGAGTTGTGTTTGTTAACATCAGAATGATGAACTTAATGATTAGATCACATATTTACCTTATCCCATGCCTTTACTGATTGTAGAGTCACAAAATTAGCTTCAAGGTAGCTCAGCTGCGCTTGCAGCTCAAGTATCAAGCTCGTGCTCAAGAATGTGATTAAATAGTGTGATGCCAAAGCACCTGTGCTATCCAAGGTATATGGGCAATAATGTATCTTCAGATAGTGGTCAATCAACTCCTTGGTCTTATGTAAAGTCAAAAGCCTGAGTTTTCCATTTCGTTACTGATTCAATATTCTCTTATGGGTGGCTAGAAGCGATTGTAGAACTCGATATCTACCGAGGAAAGACAACAAACAAAGCTCGCTCTTCAACACACAATATCTCGACAGATCGATCACTCATTATCAGCGTGACTCTGGAACTAAAGAAAGAGAGCTCAACCCATAAATACCAATATGATATGAGTGCTTCGAGTATGACTTATCCTCTCATGATATCAAATACTAGTGACTATCATATGTCCGTCTCATAGAAGAAAAACCCCCTTCGTCGCATGGATGGTTTTTGAACCATTGTTAGTGCGAATATAATGTGATATATCGCGACGCATACTGTGTTGAGCGCCATGTCTACCTTGAAAGTCGGAAGCTACGCAAATGAAAATTTTCTTTTAAGGACAAGGAGAGGGGGAACTGACAACCCGCCGACGGAAAGCAACTCTTTCATCAATTACAATTATGGACACGGCTCTATCTATGGACGCTCCGATCTTATGATAGGATTTTTACTTCGTAACGTGGCAAGCCTCATACCGAAGTGAAGTGAAAGTTCAAGCATTATGGAAAGAAGACGTCATATGGCGCCCAAGTAGAAAGATCTTCGGCCAGTCGTCAAGTGCCCACCAATACTGTGAGACAAAACTTTATTGTGTCCGTGCATTAATACATCGAGAATGGGGTATTTACCTGGGGACCGCTATGTGTGTCTCATAGAATGCAGATGACATAACGGCAAGGGAAAATTCGTCAAGCGCTTGTCATCCAGCCATTTGGATCGGACCAACAACCTTAGTCGCTGTGTGAGCGGACGGTAAGTAATCGAAGTACCTATGCGTGCTCATTTTAGTTCCGCTCCGAATGTCCGAAAATGCGTTAATCGGCTTGTGGGCCCCGCGTTCCTTTCTATGCCTAATCATACCTCGATTCAAGATGCATGTTATATGGTCTAAGTTGTATACAGGTCCCCTGCTATTCAGAAATAGGTGGCGTGGATTTTTTTTGTCACCTCTTTAAGTTAGTGGATAAATAAGGGAAAGTGCACTTCGCTCCGCCTGATTTATTCCGCACCCACATCCTGCAATTTTATACCGAGCTGGCCTTTTCTTCTCGAGAGAGTCTTGCCCATTATGAGTTCCCGGAAATCGCTCAACTCATTCTCCGGGATTATCAAGAATTCAAGGCCCGGTGTGTACACTTGGGTGACCCTCTTTCAGTGCACTAGGCTGGCAGCAAGGCTACCGTTCTATCGCTCGCGCAAAGTTTGCGTCTTAAATGCGCACATAGAGGAATTGTGGTCTCTATGCATGTATTGTTGAGCTTGCGAAGTAATTAAAACGTGCTCTTTGTTGAGAAAGCTGTGTAAACTCTTATAAAGTGTCTGTGTCAGACATCATACTGCATAGCCTGACTGAGAAAAAGAGTGATTGTCTAGAGTCAAAGGGCTGTTCCCTCCACGTTGATCAGTTCCAGGCTACTATAGCACGGATTGGAGTTCGCTCTACTGTTTGGGCATTTGCATAAAAATTGACCACTGTAGAAACACACCTATCTCAAGGGCAAGAACTGCTCACTCTACTTCCACACATATTAAAGAATTCGAAATGACTTAGGCTTGGGATACGTCTTATGCAGGGTATTTATCAGAATACCATGAGACAACTCGCATATACCTCGCGGCCGCAAAATTCCCATCATTAAGAATAACCATACAAGAAGACCTTACCGAGAAGAAATGCTTAAACACTTCTTGGTGAGATTGGAATCTCTTGATGATGGGAAGATTAGAAGCACAACAAAAGCTAAAGTGTGTTACCAAGTGAATTGTCTAGTGGCGTTCCAATAAGAAAAGCCGCATCAAAAGCACGAGGAGAATATATTTTCTTGCCAAAGTGGGCATGGTCCTGTATGTTGTCAAAGAAGCCTACACAAATGGTGCATATAAATTGATCGCTGAAGATGGTTTGAGAATTGACCCAATAATGGGAAGTTTTGAAACGATACTACTATTTAAAAAAAAAAAGAAAAAAAGAAAAAGAAAAAAGAGAAAAAGAAAAAAAAAAAAAGAAAAATAAAAAAAAACTCCTAGCCCGTATGAGTATAAACTGTGAACGGCTTCCGTTTTTCAAACAAATATTTGGTATTTTGAACTACATAATGACTTGATCCTCTTAATGAGGTACTAGACAGCTTAAAACATTTTTAAGTTCTGTCATAACATATAAAATGTCTTTATTTCTCGTATAAAACTGTTGACATGGGAAATATTAAGGTATGCTGAAAGACTGCAAGATAGAAGCAAGAAAAAATAATTCTATTACGTAACCATATTCAAAACAGGGGCAAAACAAAAAAAGCACGAAGAAAAAAAAAAAGAGGAATGCACAAAGAGACAAATTTCTATGCAAATCTCAATTAAAAGGGTTAATCCTTCTTCAAGGCTTCCTTAAGTATCTCTCCAAACATGCTCTCGAAGCTCCAAATCGCCCCACTATTGCATCATCTAGTGGGCCGGTACTCTCATTCAGTGCTGCATGTCTTTCTCGGCCTCATAACTTTGGCTTGAGTATCATGGTTGAGTTGCTTTTTCCCCCTTCAAAGTGGCGCGCATGCAAGCTCCTTCTTCGTCCTTCAATGCTACAACTTATTTCTCAAATGCTCCAGCTCGTTCCATAGCAGATTGGACCTCAGAGAGCTTCTTCTCTTGGTTTAGCTTGAACATCTTAAAGACGAACTTTAGCTTCTTTTAATTGTTCCTCATGAAGGCTTCGAGACAATTTCTCAGAAGATAAGGATCTCGCTTCGTCATAAGCACAAAACTTTGACAAAAACATGTTCAATGATTCCTCCACCTTCAAAACGTCAAACTTGTGAAAACTCTTCATGGACTCAAAAATAAGGTAGACATCATCCTCAATTGATGAGAGAAAATCAAGCGGAGTATTTGATATCTTCACGAGGAAACCACTCCACAACTTTTGAATGAACTCTTTTTGATAGTTGAAAAGAAAACTCTCACCTTCAAGTACTGACACCGCAGCAGGAGGTGGAGATTGTTTTCTTTTAAGTCCCATCCCAAGTGGAGGAGTCATAGTCGTTGAATGACTAGTCTCAGATTCTTCCCCAACGTCAATAAACTGGACTTCATCTTCTGACTAAAAGAGGAATGAAAGGAGAACTTCAGCAAAAGAATATTAGAAAAGGGGGAAACTTAAACTTACATGATCAAGGAAGTAAGATCTCTACAACGAAGTTAGCAAGGAAGATCACGATGCATTTTCATTAGTCTCTGTTGCTTCCAAATGCGTAACTTCCTTCTTTTCCTTTTCTAGTAACAATCCTTGTTGCTACTATCACTATCTGCCATGTTATGTGAAAAATATTTTCCTTTACTTGCCTCCACAATGGCAGCTTGAGAATCACACTCGATCACAACAAGAGGAACAAGCACATGTCGAAGACTGTCTCGCCACCATCAACTTGCTTGTCCTCGTTCTTTTTACGTTTGAGTATAATCTTAATTGATTTCGGTCTGATCAAACATGCAATGTTGTCATAAAAAAATGTCCCATGGACTTTAGCCCACCATACTTTATAAGCTTCCGAACAGAGTTTCTTAGCATTAGCAGGCAGATAAGGGAACCAAGCTTTTGATGAAGACTTTGATAGAACATATAAGCGCTAATAACGGAGTCCTCTTCTAAAAATGCTACACGTGTGTCATATTTGAGGGCTTCCGGTACGTCTTGATAGTACCCAAATTGACGCCCAAATCTATGGGGACTATATGGCTCAATAATGAATCTGCCGCCTTGACGAAGAGTAAGATAACTCGAACTAATTGCAATAAAGTAATTATGGTCGAGCTCTTCAGCATGGTCATAATCAACAAACTTGAAGGGCCCATCTTTTACAAGTATATTGCAAGCCCAAGAGACGAACTCGGCCTTATGAATTCGCTTGCGTACTTTTCGTGGCTCATAATACTTTGCACCTCCTTCACCAGAATATTTCGTCATCTTTAGACCATGCAATTCTTGTCAACCCGAGTAATGAGTCTTGATGTAACATGCTATCCATGCATAGACAAAGTGAATAGGAAAAGAATGACTCGTACCGGCTAGTTTCGGAGAAGTTGCAACAATAATCAAACCCTCATATATACTCGCCAAGACAGGAATAGCTAAATTCACTCGTCGACCATTCGCCATCAAGGACGCCATCTTAAAGTACTTGGATGAACGGAGTTAACATCTTTACTAGGGAGAATAAACATGCAAAGCCAATAAGCTAAGTAGACCGCCAAATAAATTTCCTCCTTGAGACTCCTTGCAATGCACAGCTTGGCAAATAAAGCCTACTCAGTTGACCACCTCTCGTGAATTACAATATCACCAAGAGGGTTATGAGTTGACTTAGGCCGAACCGTTTTCTTCCCTTTAAGTGGAGGAGGCGGATGATACTTAGTAGTTTTGGATCAAAACTTCACCCATTTGTCAATGGATACGTGGGAGCATCGATTATCATCGGCACTTTGAAGCAAGTGGTAAGCATAAAATAAATACTTGTTGGAATGAGGAATAAATATTTCTCTTTTCATCAATACCGGTAAGCTCTAGCGCACTTGGTACAACTTCATCATAAAGACAGCCCGTCAGGAAGTCTGGCAAGTTCATGCAAATCCACAACAAGATGGACATTTCTCCGGTAGAAGTAAGCAAAGTATTTGTAAGAGGGCACCACGCTTCACAAAATGCTTTGACGATATCTGAATTGTGATCATAAGTAAACAACGAAGCATAAATAGCATCATATATTTTGAGATGGCGCAATCTATCTCCACATCGGCTAAGCACATCCTCAGTCCACTCCCAATATCCTTTGGTGTAGCGGAATTCTCCGGTAAATCAAAGATCGCCATCCAACTTTGCATCACCTTCAATGATGGAACAACCCAAAGTGCATAAAAGGGTGAAGTCAGCCGATGGTTGGTGATGAGGAGACTCTTTGGGGATAGCTCGAAAAGTCCACGCCTTGATGTTCTTACTCAATGAAATTTCTTGACACCATTCGCCCAAATGAGAAGAATTAGTTAATCTCGACCACGGGTTCACATTTCTACCACCAATCAGGGGTGCATAAACCACTAACATTGTGCATTTCTCCATGGGTTGATTTTGATTGTCAATGATGATCAAGTGGCTCACCGGAAAGGGAAAGATTTGTTTTTGAAGTAAATCATGCTATACGATTTCAAGGCATAAAAAAAAAAAAAAAAAAAAAACAATTTGAGTTATAAAAGAAAACTCAAATAAAAAAAAATATAGAATGTGATATATGCACCCTAAGTAAGCCTCTACGAAAATTATAGAGAAAATCGATTGATAATTGTTAATTCATTCTCAATAAATCCCTATGCAAAGTGATGAAATATTTGGTTTTCTTACTTGGCATGAAGTTGGACTGAGAACATGAATGCCTCAAGCCGAATTTATGGATCTAAGATTCCAATAAAAATGCATGATTCAAGTCCAACTTGTGGATACAATTTGAGCCAAGTATGATTTTCTTAACAAATCTAATGCAAGTTAGATAAGGAAAACATATGATTTTCTAACTTAGCATGAAATTGGAACGACGAGATTAATATTTCAAACCCATTTGGAGGATACAATTTAAACCAAGGGTGAATTTTTCAATGAATCTCCATACACAAAATTTGTGACTCTCTACTTGGCATGAATTGAGACAAAAAAAAATGCTACTTGGATGAGTCTGAACAAAATATATATATATTTTGGAGGCATTGAAAATTCTAGTTTAGCAATTAATGAATATGAAGCCAAGTTTTCAATCATTCAATTACACCCGCAAGCGAGCTAAATGTTTGAAATCTAATTTGAGATTACTCATGAAGTTAAAAAAACTTACTTGAGAGTCAAAATTCAAAAAAGAAAAACGAAATCCCTCGTTGCTCTCAAGTTGCTAGGCGAAGAATATTCATCAAAGCCTTCAAGGATGCACCAACTCGAAAAGATCAGAATAGAATCGGAGTAGAAAGACTCAACAACTCAAAATTTACAAAGAAATCGAGAAATTGTCATCAGCAATCCATTTAGGCATTAACACAAACACTTGGTATGCATGTTGAAAATTTGTGAAAAAAAAATTAAACCAGCGAAGCATACCACAATTCTTCTTCAATAATCGATCCTGCGCTAATTGAATCAACATATGGTGAATCTCTTTTATAGGCGCAGTTCAAAGAGTCCAATTAAAATACAAGTTTTAGTTGAATTAAGTACAAACTCTTACAGATAATATTATTCAAGTTATCATGGGATAGTCAGATGCTATTAGAACTCAACAGACTGCTCCTACGAAGTGGAATTCTGGATGAAGACTCAGCAAATCCTTTTTTCAAATTGACAGCTCACTTGCAGAAGGTGACACGGTTTCTTTTCCATTGCTGAAGAGAAAGAAAATGCAAGTGAGCAAGGCTTTGATTATGTGGGTAGGGCCCACGTATTAATTTCAAGATTCATATACATGCATATAGATATATTTATATGTGTATATAATATATGTGGCCTAGAAAAATTATTCGTATTTTCTCGACTCATTCACTTCGAAAATTACATTTTCAAGTATATATTCGTAAACGAGTCTCGAGGGGGCATTTGTAGGCAAATTAATTTTGCACTCAATTAAATAATGACAAATATCATATAATATATTATTTATCAATTATAATATTTTCTATTTATATTTTAAAATTACTAAATTAATTCTGAGTATAAATAGTTAATTTAATTGATATTTTAATATATATTTTGTCATCAAATCAATGGCATACAAGTGTCAAAATGAAGTATTTCGGCCAATCAAATAATGCTTCGCAGTCAAAAATTTCAGCCAATCACACCGCACCATGTGGATCAATTGCATGTATGCTCCAATCAAATCAAGACAAACATTGGTTATATTTATCTCTTTGAAAATTGTAAATATTAAAGAGATAATGTCAAATTGACGAATCATATTATTTCAAATATATGATGTATTTATTTCTTTAAATTAAATTATAAAGAGATAATACAAAAGTGTTCAAGTAGATCACAACTCTACCTCTTTGACACCTATATAAATGGGTCCTTGCACCCTCATTCAACATATAGAGCTCGAGAACGAAGAGCAAAGCAGAGAAAAATTGTAAAAAATTCTCTCTACGCGGTGCTTCAAAGCTCAAGAATATTCAAAGACGTTCAATGCAAAGATCGAGTTTTTCGTCAATGTGCACCACAAATTAGCGTTTAATTCGGGATTATATGCACTAAATCCTCAAATTAACGTTGTAAATATTGAAATATCCTCTCAAGAAGATCCAAATGGCGAATCCACTTTCAAATCATCAAATTGCCAGTCAAGACTATAGCGTTTAGTTCGGAATTAGTGGCGAAAACTCGAATAAAATATTATAGAAATTTAAATTCGAGTCCAAATGAGATCTACGTAGGGATTACCCTTTGAATTAGTCAAATTTGACAAAGATATATTTTAGAGGGAATAATCAAGAGATAGAAGAGATTGTACTCAAATTGATATTTTAATCCAAATATTTTTTTTTGTGATAATTTATTTGTGTTTATTTTTTCAGAGACGATAAAATTAGCGTTCACAGTAATATTTCATGAAACTATTTTTCCTTTTAAAGCTATAGACCAAGTTTTGACGCATTATTTCCACGTTTTTCTCCAGTTTTTACTTCTCCTATACCTGATAGCGCTGATCAAAGTTTTGATCTCCCAAACTCTACTTCACAGTTACCTAGCACTGTTTTAGACCACCAACCTAAAACAACATCACTAGACCCAATTCAGTCACAACTAGAAACAAATATTTATCACCAGTCTAGCTCATCTCCTAATCTTCGTAGGTCAACCAGAATCCAAAATGCACCAAAGTATCTACAGCAATACCACTGCCAACAAGTTACATCCACATTGATCTCAATTATTACCCACAAAAAATCAAATTCAATAGGAAAAGCTTTTCCATTATCTCTCACCTTTTCATTTCAAAATCTTTCCCCTTCTTTCAAAGCTTTTTCATTTTCTATTTCTTCCCACACTAAACCTGATAGTTATCATGAAGCTATTAATGATCCTAATTGGATCAATGCTATGAAAACTGAATTAAATACCCTCGAGATAAATCAAACTTGGTCCCTCACTACCACCTGAAAAGACTGCTATTAGTTGTCGTTTGGGTGTATAAAATCAAACATAATTCCGACGGCTCAATTGAAAGGTATAAAGCTAGTTAGTAGCCAAAGGCTACACCCATCAAGAAGGGATTGACTATTATGATACATTTTCCCCTGTGGCTAAATTGGTTACTATTCGATGTTTGCTTGCCATTGCATCTGGTTAAAGTTGGCATTTACATCAATTTGATGTCCAAAACGCTTTCCTCCATGGTGACTTGGACGAGGAAGTTTTCATGCAAAAACCACCAGGGTATTCTAAAGGCTCTCCAGCCAGGTTTGTAAACTCCACAAAAGTTTTTATGGATTGAAACAAGCCTCAAGATAATGGAATTCTAAGTTCACAAATGCTCTAATTGAATTTGGTTTTACTCAATCAAAGTCAGATTACAGCCTTTTTACTCATAGTGATGCATATTCTTTTTGCATCATTGTTATTATATGTTGATGATACTATTGTGGCTAGTTCTGATTTGAGTAAGATTGATCTCTTGCAAGATTTTTTTACAGCCAAATTTAAGATCAAGTCTCTCGGATCTCTTAAATATTTCCTTGGAGTTGAAGTGGCCCGATCTGAGTCAGGGATTTATCTATGTCAACGAAAATATGCTCTCGATATTCTCTTGGAGTTAAACCATCAAAGATACCAATGGAACAAAACCTAAAGCTGAGCAAACATTCTGGGCAACCACTATCTGATCCTTCTACTTATTGTCGTCTAGTAGGGCGATTGTTTTACTTGACTATCACCAGACCGGATCTTAGCTATGTTGTTCAAACATTAAGTTCATTACTTCAGATCACCTACAAGCTGCTTATAAGGTGTTGTGCTACATTAAAGCTGCCCTAGGACAAGGCATTTTTTTTCCCGCTCACTCTTCCTCAACACTTCATGCATATTGTGACTTAGATTGGGCCTCTTATCCAGACTCACGGAGATCTATATCTAGCTATTCCATTTTCCTAGGTAATTCACTCATATCCTGGGGCTCTAAGAAGCAATCTATTGTCTCTCGTTCTTTCGCTGAAGCAGAATACAGAGCTATGCCAACACTAGTTGTGAAATTATATGGCTTTCATTTCTATTTAGTGACTTACAAATCTCAATACCTACTCCTACGGATCTCTATTATGATAACCAAGCAGCAATCCACAATGCCGCTAATCCAGTCTTTCACGAACGGACGAAGCATATTGAGTTGGATTGTCATCCTATTCGTAAAAGGATTCAAGCGGGTTTGATACGAACACATCATGTATGTACTACCTCTCAGCTCGCTGATATCTTTACGAAAGCATTATCTACATCCGTATTTCGTGGTCATTTATTCAAGTTGGGAGTTGCTGATATCTACTCTCCAACTTGCGGGGATATTACATGATACCAAATCTTGATATATATTGAAGAAGATTGTTGAATCTTAACATATAAAGGGCCCATTTACTTAGACTTATTAGGTTTGATATCCTAAACTATCCTTAACAATATCTTGTTTACTTTAATTTTATGCAACCCGTTTATATACATAAGCCCGGTACAAACTAGAATTTGGGAGTGATTATAATCAAAGTCTACTAAGTGGTATTAACCAATCCCATTGGCTCATTTAATCCTTAATAAAATTTTCTCTCCATGTGACCCTCCACTTCTAGTCATATTTTCCAAAAAACCCCTCATATTTAAATTTAATTCCCCATTCAATTTGTTATTGAACAAAATCAATTGTATATTGAAAATATTTTGGTCTGTCATATCATTGGTCCATCAAATAATTTATTTTGTGGGTATATTATATATTGCGATCAATTAAAATATTTTATTCTGGAATTACATAGGACTTATAATATATATGATTGACTGTAGACAATCATGTTATCTAATAATTTATTTTAATGCCAATGACATCTTAGGAATTTTTTTAAAAAAAATTAAAAAAAAAAGACAATTATGTTGACTGATTTTTGAAAATAATAGTGATATTGGCGGGTGCATGGGGTATTATTGTCATTTATTTTATTTACCATGAATAGAAAATGTGTTAGTAAATATAAGACTAAACAATCAACACATTAGGATAATTTTAATCAAATATTGTAAACATAATATTATATAATAAGCACATCGCTAATCCTCATTTCAATCACAATTTTATCTATCCTAAAGTAATCCTATCCAAGTAAGTAAAGGGGCCCAAAGAAGATTGAAGATATGCATATATATGTAGATGATTGTACACGTATACATGATGAGATTGTATAGATTTTTCCTTTTGCTTTAGTAAAATTATTGTATATATATGTCACTTTCACTTGTACACATACAAGTTCATAAATGAAATATCTTTCTTCACTTACAACTCTTTCTTTCACATAGAATAAGAAATAATAAATACAAAAATTTTAAAATAAAAAATTATTTTGATGTTAAAAAATTATAATAATTTGTACAAGTTAGATATATATTTGATATTATTATATATTAAAAATATGATTTTTATGAAAATGAATATGGTGGTGACGGAAAAATGATATAAATATAAATGTATACGTAAAAATTTAATTATTTTTAAATATTTTATATTTTGTGATGTGAATATGTGATGTTTATGTGTTTGTTCTATTAAAGGGCAATTTTGCCAACTACACATCTAATCCCTTATAACAATTACAAAAATAAACACAATATAAAATTATCACAAAAATAATCGTCCAATAATTCATACAAGTAAATAAGCTATTACATTATTATTTTATTAAATATATCAACATTAATCATAAATTTATCTATCCTTCTTTAATCCATTCAAAAAAAATAAAGGAACCCCAAAATAAATATATCGTAACAACTTAGTCAAATATAATTTTCTTATCATCTTATATTTATAGCATAATACATATAAAATAATAGTGGACTTAATACATTAGATTAGGCACAAATTCTTTAATAAATATTTTGGGCCTTCTGCAAGCCATGAACTCAGGCCCAATCGTATCATATTGTATATTAAATAGAATAAAACATGTAATATTGTTAGAAAAAATTGTGATTTTCCCCTATGATTAATTATTCTAGCAAAAAAAAAATCATGATAAATATAAATCAACAACGGCTTTGCAACGACCAACAGTTGTTTTTGCAAGTGTGGTCAAAACATTAGTCATTGCTAAAATCATGACAAATTTTTTTACTATAACTAAAAACCATGGCGAATACTGATTAGTTGTGGTAAAAAAGTTTAAATTTTTTCTTTAATTTTATTTCATTATGGTCAATAGTATTGATCTACCACGATTTTTACGTTGTGCTCTTTTATAGAATAACAAAAACTCAATCTTTTTATAATATATGATTTGAAATAAAAAAAAAAATCAATCTGATATAAAACCAGATTGCACTACGTTTAATAATTTATGATAGCTATTGTTTCAATAATCCAATCATACATTGAAGGGTAATTTGCATTATGCACCCTCAAATTAGACTTTACTGGAATTTTGCATCGTAAAATTTAAAAAATGGCAGATGAATGCACCCTCGAACCCATTTTTCTTTACACAATGCCCACCGAGAAAGATTTTTCAGCATTTTGAAGGGAAAAGTGTAATGGGAAATTTACTCTTTTTTAGTTTGAAATTTGAGTGCAAAAATCTTTTTGCATTATTGCATTTTCATTTTCTTCCCACATACTGTAGAAACCCCTCTCACTTGTCTCTCTACTTTTCCATCATAACAGTAAATTCTTCTTTTATATTAATTATTCTTAATTACTTGATTTCTATCTAGATGGTTTTCTGTGTCATTTCATATTCCTTGCTTACTTTGACACCAAAAGGCATTATATGGCTTTGATTTAGGAAAAAATATTTTTGAGTGTGTTTTCGAGCGGTTTAGAAAAATGCTTTTCAAACTTTTGGCTTCAAAAAGAATACTTCGAAAGTGTTTGGAATGTCAACTTCTACTTTTAAAACTGCTAAGAAAATCAGTTTTAGGCCAAAAGTTAGAAGCACATTCTGAAGTTCTTCTAGCTGCTTTGATTTTTTTATAAATAAAATAAATTTTATTTTTACTATTATACCTTATTATAATAATATTAATTCAAATTTAATGTTTTCAATTTATTTTTAAAATTATATATTTAAAGTTGATATTTGAGTTTTCAAATAATTTAAATAATTTAATAATAATAATTAAATTTACACTTTACATATTAGTATTTTAAAATTTTCATATCGTATTTGCTATATCATCTAATTAATTATATTAGTTTGTTCACATATTATTATTTAATTAATTAATATGTAGCTAAGGTTGTTTTATGATCAAATCAAACTATTATTTAAATTTAAATAAATAATTAACAATTCTTCTATTATTCACATTATTATTTCAAAGGTCAAATACAGTTACCATTCCTAAAATATTTACCCTATATTAATTACCCCTAAAGTATTAAAACCTTCAAAAATCCCACTGACCTTAATTCTAAAATTTTAAAAGTCATTTTTTCCCTTACAAAAAATTGCTTAGTGAAAAAAATAAATAAAGGGATTTCTAAAATATCAAAAGCATCATTTGTCTAATTCCAATATCACTTGTTCATCAAGTTCTTCCTATTCTTATATTCCTAAAGTACTTGGGGTCATTTTATTTTAATTTCACTTTTTTATCAAGTTAAGTTAAAAATAAATTTATACATGCATGTAATTACTATATTTATATAATTTTCATATATATATATATATAATATATATATACGTGATGCGTTCAAAAAACGCACAGGTCCATTGGGCTTGGACAATTGTTCAAGGCTTGGGTCGAAGTGAATGCAAATCTTAAAGAGGGGATCTGCAAAAAAGGGGTTAGCACTCTCACGCCCAAGTTAGTATTGGATTTAAGCTTAACTAAAGCTAAAGAGTAAATAAATGCGATTGAGAATAAAAAATGATGAATAATATACATAAAGAGTGTAAGAACACTTGATAATGTTCTTAGAGAGTAATAAATGTGTGGGAGACGTGAGGAAGACATCTAGAGAGTGAGAAAAGTGTCAAGAATGTATCAGGGATCTCCCCTTCTCTGAATGGAGGAGTGGACCTGTATTTATAGGAGAGGGGATGCCCCCTCCTAATCGAAGTCTGCACATTTTCTCTATTTTCGTGGAGAATGGATAAAGGTTGGTAGGATAAAACCTGATTTAACTTTATCTTCAGTTAGTTGTGCTGTTAAAACTTATCTCTGAGTTTGGGGGAGAGCCCTTATCAGTGAGGACTCATAACCGCCAAGGAGTCCAAGCTACCAAGGAGTCTAGGTCTTTCGGGGGTCTTCCCTCGTCTGTTAGGAGTCCCAGCCTTCCTTACTTATTTCGTCTTATGAGAGCCCTCATCTACAAGGAGTCACAACCGTCAGGGGGCGTCCTCCTTGCTAGGGTTGATGTGGCCCAAGGTGGTTGTTGACCTCGGGGTTGATGATATGCCACGTGGGAGAGTGGATATCACGTGTGTGGGCCTTTTGGGTCGAATATTTTATTGGGCTTCGATCATGGTCCGAGTAGGGGGGCCTTCTAGACTGTTATGGGCTTCTTGTTTTTTTCTTCTTTTTATATCGCTTGAGCCTTTTTGGGCCAATTCATTTTTATGCACATCAGTACGTATAAATTTATTTTTAATTTGATTTGAGCAATAAGTAAAACTAAAATTGTGAGTTCCAAGCACTTTAGGATTACAATAATAAATATTTAGATGAATAAGTAAACTAGAATTAGAGGGTGTTTGGCTAAGCTTATAAGCTCATCAAAACATCTTAAAAGATGTTTGGATAATTTTTTTAAAAGAGCTTATAAGATCTCAAAGTAAGATGTTTTGGATCTTATAAGCTCTTTAAAAAAAAGTTAACATTCCTAACTGTTTTTATAAGATCTTATAAGCTATATAAAATTAATATATCAAAAGACTAAAATATCCTTATTCATACACTTACACACCTCTCCACACTCTCTCTCTCTCTCTCTCTCTCTCTCTCTCTCTCTCTCTCTCTCTCACACACACACACACACACACTCTTTCTCTCTAGAATTTAATTGTTTTTGCTATTTAATTTTTTTAATATTAAAAAAGAGAAAATACTTTAGTAATTGATAATAAAAATTATAATTAAGTAAAAATAAGATTGGTATTGATATTATATTTATTAAAAAATATAAAATTCAAGATATTATAAATTATACGAGTAGAAATAATCATTGCATTAACAAATATCAATTATATTATATTAATATTCGACTAGCATCAATGCACATATATATTATTTTTTATTAAAAATTTAGGTAATAATTCATCATTTTTTTATTGTAAAAATTATCTATTTAATTTTTATTTAAAATTAAACTAATGTGTACTATCTATAAAATGATTTAAAAATATTTAAAACAAAATATGTCAAGAAATAAAAATATTATTTGATTCTAATGCTATACATGTCCATTTTGGTCATTTTACCAATTAAAGACCTTATTATGCCAAACACCCTAATATTTTATAAGCTTTAATATTTTATTTTACCCAAACACTTTAGAAGCTTATTTTTAAAATAAGATGTAAGATCTTATAAGATGTTTTCAAAAAGTTTAGCCAAAACCCTGTTAGAAGAAATTGACAAATGATAATTTGCCATTTCAGAAATCACTTTATTTTTTTTTTTTTAGAAAGCAATTTTTGAAGTATCCACCCTACATTAATTACCTCTAAAAATACTAAATTTTTTTAAAAAAAATCCTTACCTTTTATTTTTAAGTCTGAAGAGTTCATTTGGCACTTACAAAAATTGCTTTCTAAAATTTTTTTAGAAAGTGTACTAGAATTTTGCCTAACAAAATATTCTTTTTTTTTTACCAAAAATTCAATTAAGTGGTTGACTTAAGTTTTAAAAAAAAAATGTATAATAATAATTTTTAGATTGTAGTCTTCTCGGTGATTTTTCGTATAACTTTATCTTGTCTAAGTTCTTATAGATTATTTTTAACTATTAAAAGATCTACAAAATTAAATTTTAAAATAAAATCAAAATCAATTTACAAAAAAAAAAAAAAAAGCAATTTTTTAAAAAAGGATATAACTTTTGAATGCTAATCTATTAGTCGTGGTTTCAGTAGACGGGACCAAAATATTAGCTATTGTTAAAAATCATGACAAGTGTTTTGATTTTGCCAAATATGATAAATATTTTGACCACACTAGAAATAAAAATTACTATGACTACAATATTAGTGGCTATGGCCAAAAATAATGGTAAATAACTGCTATTAACTATGGTTAAATAAAATCGATGCAAAAAATTAACTTTTTTCATCATGAAAAAAATATGTGCTACAACTATTTGTTATGAACCATGATAATTAACCGTAATTAAATATTATAATTCTTCTAGTACCATAATTAAGAGAATGATAAATATATATTTAAGAATTATTTTTTTTAAGAATATAAGTTCCCTTAGTAAATATACATACAAAATTAATAGATGTTTAATATTTAATTTAGATGATTGATAAACATTATCGTTTCAAGTCGTAAAGATAAAATACATCATAAATGGAAGTCCGTGCTTAACTCGCAAAAATCTATTATACATCTTTCGCTTGAGTTACTTAATACAAAAATTTAGTTTATTCTTCGTACAAGATTTAGTTAAAATGTAAAAGAAACCATACCTTTAGAAACTCATTGCATTTATTCATTTCATTAAATTCACATACATTGTATTTTTTTATTTTTTTTATTTAATTTTAAATTTTTTTAAAATAATTATCAATTATTTTTTAATTAAATTAATTTAAAATAATAAAAAATTTATTAATTTAAAATAAGTAAATTAAAGTAAACATTTTTCTATTAAATGAACTCTAATATTGTTATTAATAATCTTTTGTGCAATTCAGTATATCTTTTCTGCATAGGGTTTAGCTTAATAGTTGTTAATTGATTACTTTGTTTCTAAGAATATCAATTTATTTAAATCTCAAAAGACCTAAGATATATATTTACGGAGACTACATAAAATATTGCAAAATAAATAAAATATGAAGAGTAATAAGTATGATAGGTCAATTGTGGTTCGTTTAAATTTTAATGTACGCAAAGTTGATCATTCTTATTCTGTTAATAAATTACTAAATGACCTATTACATTCTTTTTTAGTAACTATAATAATAAATTTATAATATGTGATACCAAAATTTTTAGAAGATCTCTTTTCCACTCACACTTTTTATAATAGTATAACTAATGTTTTTCTATGATTTTGTGCCTTTTATTATTTTCCCCTCTTTCTGTTCTTTTCCTGGAGAATGGATGTGTAGTGATTGTTTACGAGTACCATTTAAAGCTTGTGAGATACATATATAATATATATATATATATATATATATATATTTATATATTATTCCTATATGGATATATCCATATTTGTTAAAATCTTTATATTTTGTAACATAGTTTCAATAATGGTTGTTATATTCAAACTTATTTTGTTTGTGATATCCTGGTACAGAATGGTATCAGAGCCATCCAAATTATGGGTATATCCATATATAGAAGTTCATAATTTGTGAATTGGACTTCGACGCGTTATTAGGAGTGTGCGCGGTGCGGGTTGGGGCAGTTTAGATAATTTTTTGGCCCAACCCAACGATCATCAAAACCGCACTTTGCGGTCTAATTGGGTTGGGGCGGTTTTTGCGGTCTTTAGTATATAAACAATCACATATACAATTATATTAGTATTTTGGGACAACTTATGCTTTTGTTACAATTATTTTGTCAAAATAAATATATTTTTCTGTAGAGCTAATTATGAAATATGATATATCAATTACAATGTATAAAAAAATAAGCACTTATACATAGTTATATGTTTTATTTAAAAGAATAAAAATATTATTAAAAAAATTACCATTTTTTATGAATAAGATTGTGAAAATTTTATTATTTCGAATTAATTATATAAAAAACTGATCATAATAATATATAAATATTAAATAAAAATTATTTAAAATAAAACAAGAAGGTAATGAAAATAAATTATAACAAAATCGTGATATCATCTATTTCAAGTTCTTGCCTTTATCAACGGCATAAAAAATATAGAAGATTGTCAATAATCAAGAATTAATGAATTAATTGATTTCATCTACATATTAATACATATATATTATACAATACCAACTTGAATGTTTATGCATAATCAAAACTTTTGTATAAACATATGAAGAATTCTTTTATATTATTAGTGCTCACCTTCATCTTCTTCTTCTTTTTCTTCGTCTTATTATTACTACTACTATTATCAATATCGCGGTCGAACACGGTCTATGCGGTCTACTTAAACATAAAACCAAACCCGATTGCTAAAATACGGTCTTTTTTTAACTAGCTCAAGACCAACCCAACCCACCTTTAGCCCGCTAATTGCGGTGAGGTTTGGGTTGGGTCGATCGGTTGGGGCGGTCCGATAATTTTGTTGAACACCCCTACGCGTTATAAATCGACTTACTTGATCTTTATCTGTGTCGCGATAATCGTTGTCTGATCCAAAAGAGCAAAGTATGAATATCTAACAATATGGATAAATTCATAAGAAGCATGAATTCTGGAACCTCCACATCAGGGGACAACCAAGATAATTCTAATACAATTACTACAGGGGAAACCTTGCGGAAAGCCAAGGATTTTTTTTATTGGAAACCTCCTAGAATTAGTACTAAAGAGTTTTATAAAAAGTCATTTATAGATTTTAAATCTGCATATACTATAAAAATTGAGCAAGTTCTACCTCTAGTTTCTGATCAACAAACTTTACACTTATTTTCAAAATCTTCTATTATTAAACACATTAAGAATGGCTATAAATTCTTGCATATTGGTGTTGTTCAAATAGTCATTAAACCTCTAACAGAGAAGGTCTAGATACTAGTGTGTTCCTTGCCTTACGAGATTCTAGACACCTAGATTTTTATGATTCTTGGATTAGTAGAAAACTAGTCTTTGTAATGGTCCAATTTATTTTAATTCTTTTCTAAATTTTACCATTTCTCTTAATGATCCACATATTATTGATATCCTTACTTTAAATGTGAAAAATTACAATTATAAAATGAAGTCAGGATCCCATGTCTATGAAATATTTTATAGGCTCCATTACAGAATCACTAATACGGGTTTAGATGTCCAAGCCATATCCCATTCAAAATCACCAGGACAGACAGTATTTTGGGAAATAAATAGAGCCAAATCTAATATCATGGTCCTTAAAATAATAGAATGGAAAAATGTCACCTTACCAGAAACTTGGAACTTACCTCCCAGATCTATACCACCTAGTCAACCTATAGAAAATTCCAAAACTAATCAAATTATCCAACATTCTGATGGATCTGTAGGAGTCATGTTTTTTAGACAAAATTCATCAAGAACAAATAGGACTTTCCACTCTCATCCTGCCACTCCTTCCAGATACTCAACTTCAGAGACAATTAAACCTACTACCTCAAAGTTTAAGGGAATAAGGGTAGATCAAAACCTTGCACAACCAGTTTATAAAGATTATGAGGAAACAGGATCCCCTAATTCTGCACCTTCACAAATCCTTATTATAACCAAAAAAATTTCAATTGATAAAGACTTTCTTAAAAATGACTTCCTTTCAAAAGAAAATACTTCCAATAGTAAATGGTTCATGAACAATTTTTTTGAGTTTCAAATAACTAATATCAGATCTGAATGGTATGAGTCTATGTCATATGTTAAATAAAATATCCCTTCTTTCTCTTATTTATTCCAAACATATGGAGAAGATAAATTAACAATTATCCAAAAAAACACTCAAAAAATGGACAAAATTTGATGGGTCAATAGTCTCAAGTGAACATCCACCATTAGAAGAATCAAGAATCTCCATAAAAGGACAAGTGATCAGATGCCTTCCAGTTAGTGAGCCATCCACCAGCGAGGTAAGTATTGTTCAAATAAAGCAAAATAATTTTTTAAATTTAATTCTCCATTTTATACGAAAATAATTAGATCGAATAGAAAATAGGATTGAAGATGCCTCAGACAAAAGAAATTTAAATCCTTCATCTTCTTCCATAATAACTCCTAGAGATTCAACCCTTCATATTACTGCAAATAACCTTCCTTTTCAAATTTCTGACCATATACCAAAATTAAATTAAAAAAAAAACTATACTTTTAGGAATTAAAGAAAAAGAGATTTAGGTAAAGACAAAGTTATCAATACAATTGAACAAAATCATGAAGATTCCGATAAAGAACAAACTCCTAATTCTATTTATCCTTTCCAACATTTATCACCTTTTAAGAATTATTATAGACCAACTCCCCGTGATTTAAAAATAGAAAAAGTTTAAAATTTTAGGTCTTTTAATGGAAACTCAATATATGAATGGAATTTAGATACCATGTCTGAATATCCAATCCTTAGTTTGTGTAAACAAATGGTTATGGTACCAAATATTTATAAAGAAAAAGTAGGCTTAACATATGAAGATGCTGCAAAAAATCTTATGTTAGGATTTAATGGTCAATTAAAAGGATGGTAGAATAACACTATAACTCCTGAGGCCAAAAGTCAAATCTTTCAAGCGTTAAAAGAGATCCAGAAGGGAACATTATTAACAATGATGAAGGAAGACTCGATTCTAATGCAATATCTTCTTTAATATATACTATTATATCCATTTTATTGGAAACCCCCAAATTTACCAAGAAAGAAATACAAAATTTTTGCAAAATCTAAAATGCAGAAAACTCCATGATTTAGATGGTAAAATCTTTTGCTGAAAAAGTCCGTGAAAAAATCAAAGAAAAATATGATACCCTTTCTTATGGAGAAATTATAAACCATGTTAATTTAATAGGATTATAATTATGTAATGAATTCACTTTAAAAGCCCAATTAAAAAAATAAAACCTTACACTAGGAAAGAATTAGGAAGTTGGTGTGAACAATTCGGATTCCAGAAAATACAATCACCATCATCAAAAACAAAACACCATAACATCCATGGGCATAAATCTTCAAAGAAACACCTTTATAAACCCCTTCTAAGCCTAATTTCCAAAGGAAAAACTTTCCAAAGAAAAAATATTCAAAAGTCCCGAATTTTGTTATCTGTCACAAATGTCAAAAGCCTGGTCATTATGCCAGTAGTTGTAGGATGAGACAAAAAATTTATGAGCTAAGCCTAGGACAAGAATTAACAAACCAATTGCTAAATATCTTAGATGATAAAGACTTAAAGGTATTTGAATTAGAAAATCCCAATTTAGAAGAACAATTAGATCCAGTTCAACCAGAAGAAGGATATACCTCCTCAGAAGAACAATCCCAAAATTCTAACTCGGAAGATAATAAGGAATGCTCTGGGTATCCTCCAGGTCTATGTTTTTGTAATAAACAAGTAGCACTTTAACCAATCAATTTTCGTTAATGTTAGACCTTATTGATAAAATTCAAAACCCTAAAGACAAAAAAACTTATTTACATAAACTCCAAGAATTAATCTCGAATGAAAATCCTCAGAGATCAAAACCTTCTCCTAAAACAAATTTTTCAGAAATTATGAATATGTTTGATTCCTCCAATTCTAAAGTTTCAATATCTGATTTAAGGCATGAAGTAAGACAATTAAAATGGAAGTTAAAACTCTAAAAGATAATCATGACTAATTACAACAAGAATTTTAATTATAAAACTCCATAACCAAATTTCTAGAGAAAACTCCAGTAAAGCATCCACATCTAAGAATTTTGAAGAAGAAGAAGAATTCTTTGTTAATTCCATCTCTAGGATCGCCTATCAAAAATGGTATGTAAAAATCAACTTAGTTATAGAAGATTTCAAATTAACTGCTATAGCCTTAATGGATTCAGGGGCAGATATGAATTGCATACAAGAAGGATTAATCCCCACTAATTATTTTGAAAAAACCAAAGAAAAACTTTCAGCTGCCAACTCAACCAGTCTCAAAAATAATTTTAAACTTTCGTAAAAACATATTTGTAACAATAGAATTTGCTTCAAGACTAGTTTTGTTCTAGTTAAAGATCTTAATACTCTCCTAATTTTAGGAAATTCTTTTCTCCAAATGCTTTACTCTATTAATGTAAGTTTTGAAGGAATTAGAAGAAAAGTAGTGGGAAAAAAATCTTATTTCAATTCCAATTTCCTGTAACTCAAAGAGATACTAAGGTAGTCCAGGATACCTTCATTTTTCAAGAAAATATTAGCAACAAAGAAAAGCAAATTCTCTTTTTAAAAGACAAAATTTCCCATAAAATATAGAAGAACAAATTTCTGCTCCTTTTATTCAAAAGAAAATTTTCGAATTTCAAAATCAAATCCAAAGACAAGTGTGTTCAGAATTACCAAATGCATTTTGGGAAAGAAAAAATATGTTATCACTCTTCCATATGAAACTGATTTTGATGAAAGACAAATTCTCACCAAAACTAGGCCAATCCAAATGAACCAGGAACTATTAGAGTATTGAAAAAAGAAATTTCAAGATCTTCTTAGCAAGAAATTAATTCGTCCTTCAAAATCTCTGTGGTCCTGCCCAGCCTTTTATGTTAAGAAAAATGTTGAACTAGAAAGAGGAACTCCCGGGTTAGTCATCAACTATAAATCCTTAAATAAAGTGTTAAAATGGATTCGGTATCTCATACCGAATAAATCAGATCTCCTTAAAAGGCTTTATAATGCAAATATTTTTTCTAAATTTGATATGAAATCAGGATTTTGGAAAATTTAAATAAATGAAAAAGATAGATATAAAACAGCTTTTACTCTTCCTTTTGGCCAATTTGAATGGAATGTCGTGCATTTTGGATTAAAAAACGCCCACTCAGAATTCCAAAAAATTATGAGTGATATCTTTACTCCCTATACTTCTTTTGCTATAGTCTATATAGATGATGCATTAGTCTTTAGTGAAAATATAAAAAAACATTGGAAGCATTTACAAAATATTTCTTAAACTCATAAAAGATAATGGTTTAGTTGTATCAGCCCCAATAATAAAAAATTTTCAAACCAATGTTAGATTTTTAGGACATCAAATATATCAAGGAACTATTGTCCCAATCTAGAAGTCTTTAACATTCGGAGAAAAATTTTTAAATCAAATCTTAGATAAGACACAATTACAGAGATTCTTATGTAGCTTAAATTACGTCTCAAATTTTTATTCAAATCTTAAAGAAACATGCAAACCATTATATGATAGGTTAAAGAGTCCTCTAGTACCTTAGACCCAAACCCATACAGATTTAGTGAAAAAATGAAAAATAAAAATTAAAGAAATCCCTTGCTTAAGCATATGCCATCCTACTGCACCAAAAATAGTACAAACAGATGCTTCTGAGATAGGATATGGGGGTATCCTTAGCCAATTATTGAAAGGAAAGAAATGATATTAAGGTACTATTCAGGAGTCTGGAAAACTACAGCCCAACAAAATTACCCTACCATCAAGAAGGAAATATTATTTATTGTTTTATGCATTTTCAAGTTTCAAGATGATTTATAAAACCAAAAATTTCTTTTAAACATTGATTGTAGAGCTGCAAAGGATGTGCTTACTAAAGATGTTAAAAATTTAGTCTCAAAATAAATTTTTGCTAGATGGCAAGCTTTACTATCTGTGTTTGATGTTGACATTGAATATATCAAAGGTACTCACAATTACATTTCTGACTATTTGACAAGAGAATTTTTGCAGGAATGTCGAAATCAATTAAAGAATCCAAGCTAAAGGTAAACCCTTTAGCAAAGCCATCCACACAAATTCTTAAATTGGAATACCCTTCTCTTTCACCATAAAAGTTCCAACTAAAATCCCAAATTCCTCAAAATTCTCCATTGTTGAAACCTCAAAACCCTCAAAATCCAAGACCACTTCGAATTCTTTCCCCTTCTATTCAACTGAAAAACCTTACCCAATTAACTCCAAAGGTATCATCTACACCATAAACTGTTGTACAAATCACAAACAGATTTACCCCCTTGGTAAAACCAATTCCTCTTGCTCCTTCAAAGCTTACCCAAACCTACAAAGACATAGCAGGAACATCTACTGCTAGACCAGTTAGTTCACAAGTCAATTCACCAACCAATTCTGTAAATTCACCCTACATTGAAAAAAACAGACTTCCTTGTTAATTGTGTGATTGGAGATGATTGGATCAATGAACAAACCCAAGATGATCCAGTACAAATGACACACATGGTTCTCAATCAAAGTCATAATAGGATCTATGAAGATCCACTAAAAACCTAGCAATTCTATGAGGACATTCTTCTTTCTACAAAATCCATTTACATTCAAAATATGCCTCCCAAAGGAGCCTCAGCCAACTCCTCATAAATTGGCTATCGAAATTTTTTCATAAATTTCATACTTTCCCTATCTGAATGGGGAAAAAGCCCTTATGAGCTAAAAAATATCCCCAACAAAAACTACCCATTGATTTCTTATTGGGATTACATCAAAGCTTTCCAACATTTTCTTTTGAAATAAAACAAGAAAAATACCATGTCATTCTATTTTCTTTTTTCCGCTAAAATTACCCCAGAAAAAATTCCAAACTGGTTCATTAGATGGTGGTATTATTTGGACCCAAAATAGACATTTTCCCAAAGGCAGTTTTAGATTCTTTCAAATTCTTTTATGAAAACCTAAAACCTAATGAATTCCCAGGACAACATCTTCCTAACCTTCTCAAATTTTACATCCAATTTAACCTCACTTGGATACTAAAAATTCAACCACAATTAAAACCACTCCAAATTGATGAGAAACAATTATATTCTCTCTCGGAAAAGAATGTTGTGTCAAATGGTGGGATAAGATGAACACGGAAAATTTTGAACAACCAGCAGTCCTTGAATGGTTCAAACAAAATCCCAAAAAATGTAAAACTTCAACAATTCTTGGAAAAGAAATCAATTCACAGCAGCAGCAATTTCTACTAAAGAAAAATAATTTGTCTGCAAAAAATTGCCCAAGCAACCACCCAAGAGAAGATACAAAAAATTATGGAGAAAATAAACAGCGACAAAGATGAGTCTCCAACACCCATCAACCTTGGAGACAAAAATGAAGATGACTGTTATGGAATATTTAGCCCAATTCCTTAGAAATTTCTATTGATGTAAAAAATTTAAATTATTGTAATTTCAATTCCATAAAGTATTTACAGTTGTAAAAATTCCTATAGTATTTGTTTTTAAAAAAAAATTATTATTAAAAAATCAAATAAATCAGAAATTTTGTAGTCCACTTACTGCATGATTGACAACCATCAAAGTTAGTTTTTACTCAAGTGGAAGAATGAATAGGATGGCCATCAACTTCTATAAAAGGAACAGTTCGGAAGAGGAAGAAACACAACTTCTTTAAGCATTCTTCACCCACTTTCTCACTCTTTTGTTTCTAGTTACAAATATTTGTTTCAAGTTATTTGTAATCTTCTTCAAGATCTTTGTAACCTTTAAGAATATAGAAATTAGATGTCCTTGATAATTAATTCATTATACATCCAATTATTCTGTAAAATTTATTGTATCCATATTCTGAAATTCAGTAAGTTTTCTCCAATCTTATTTTGATTCATATTTTGTTGTCATTTCATATATTTTGATTTATATCTTGTTGTGGTTTCATAATTTTTATAATTTTAATTTTTAAATTTATAATATCATTTGTTAAGATCTTTATATTTCCTAATATAGTTTCAACAATGGTTGTGATATTCAAATTTATTTTGGTTGTGATATCCTGGTACAGAATGGTATCAGAGCTATGCATATTATGGATATATATATATATATATATATATATATATATATATTAACAAGGAGCTATTTCTATCATATATTGTTGAAAATAATAAATCTTGGATACTACAATTTTTCTATTATATTATAGATGAATGAAAAAAATCATATAATGGACGCAATAGTTATAACTCAAATGTTAAAATTACATTTTAGTCCATCTCACTACAAAAAGTGATTTTACACAGAATAAGTGATTTAATCGATTCTCATTTGTTTCTTAACATGTTTTACTAACTTGTTTTAAATGACCACTTATTTAATTAATTTCATTTGTCATCTAACCTATTTTAATATGACAAGTGATCTAACTAATTATTCTCATTTATATCTATGCTAAAAAATCTCTCAATGAATCTTTCAATTTTCATGAATATTTTTAGTTATTTTGAGTTATCTCATAAGGGTATTTTTGATCTAGGTATCTTATATTATAAATATAATATAGAAAATTAGTACGAATAAATAAGTATAATGTGAAAAATAATTTATATCAATACATATGAGTTATGTAAAAAGTTAAGTAGTATGGGTTGAAAGTAAATTATTTTACATA
Source organism: Sesamum angolense (assembly GCA_034509725.1). Taxonomy (NCBI): domain Eukaryota; kingdom Viridiplantae; phylum Streptophyta; class Magnoliopsida; order Lamiales; family Pedaliaceae; genus Sesamum; species Sesamum angolense. The sequence goes on from JACGWL010000585.1 coordinate 103,734, forward strand.
ATTATCTTTAGAAATAATATTGTTATAAGGTTAATTTAGAAAAATCAAAAATCGAAAGAATGAAACATCTTATTTTTAACCCTTATAAACTCCTTGTTTAAAAAAAATAAAACAATTTTAATATCTTATAAATTTTTAAACATCTTATAAGATGCTTATTAACTAAATAAGTAAAGATCTTACAGCATAAACCTCAACACAACGATGATCGTGATTAAATAGTTAAATCTAATTACACTAATTTCACCCTTTTCTGCAAATTATAAATACACATCCTGATATCATAATTGGAATTATAATTTTTCTAGATACTCAGGAACAAAATTTAACAAATAAGCCCTAAAGATAAGTTACATCAGCACTCCATCAAGAGATGTACTTATAATTTTATAAATAACAGAAAATATTTGTGTAATCCATCTAATTTCAAAGTTGTTGATGTAAGTGAAAAAAGATATTGTGCAATCACATCTAATTTCAAAGGTTGTCGATGTAAGTGGCGAAATATATTTGCGTAATCAGATCTAATCTCAAATATTATCAACGTAAGTGGCAAAAATTATTTGCGTAATTATATTTAATCTCAAAAGTTGTCTGTATAAGAGGCATGTTTGCGTAATCAAATCTAGTTTCAATAATTGTCAATGTAAGTGACAAAAAAATATTTGTGTAATTAGAAAGATAGTAGATGTAAGTGACAGAAATATTTCACCAGAAAAAAATTGGCTATTGGCTACAACTTTAATAGCCATGGATTAAAAACTGTAATAAATAATTTCTATTAACCACGGCTAAATAAAACCAATACAAAAATATAGATTTTCCACCACGAAAAAGTTCTTAGCCATGGTAGAAATATTTGCCATGGCTTTTAGCCACCCTCGCTGATAACACGGCCACAACCGTTGCATGGCCGTTATTAATGACTATTTGCTATGATTTTCTTATTTTTAACCAGTAGCGAAGCCAGAAATTTGGCTTAGCCCTGTCAAAATTGTATAATTATTGGAACTTCATCTAAAAAATTAAATTACTATAAGTTTTCAATGCAAGTTAAATACGTACATATCATGATAAATACAATTAATTCCTATCACTATTATTTCGAGAACGAGGGGCAAGTTGAAATCTACGAGTTTGCATGTTTTGAAAATGTTGCAAAATCACTTCATCATCGTTATCAGCAAATATCTCCCGCTCAATATAACAAACCATCAAGTCATTCAACCATTCATCACCCATCTTATTTCGCAATTCGGTTTTGACGATATTCATTGATGAAAAAGCTCTTTCTATAGATGTTGTTGCCACCGGTAATATCAATGCTAGTTCAATAAGGCGATACACCAACGAAAATCACATGTTTTCTAGTTGCAACCATCTTGACAACAAGACTTGAAAGATCACAACAACTAGAAAACTCAGAATTTTGCCTCATATTGAAAATATATGTTTCGAGTTGATGTTTCAATAAAACAATATCACAAGAGAAATCATCAGAATAAATCTCAGCTAGATGAATGAGCATGTCATGGTCGAATTTGGCAAATGAGTTTCTCGGGTCAAGACATGATATGCATCTAAGTAGTTCTGTAGACGCCTCACTAAATCGATTATTGATTTCAACAAGAAGTAAATCAATAACTGCAAAAAAATCTCAGCATAATAATAGTCATAAAAAAGTTACCCGTTGCCCCTCACGCCTTGAAACTAGAATAGACTTTTCACTACAAAACATCTCAACTTCTTTTAAGAATGCATCCCATCCATTATCTCTCAAGTGTTGCAGGGGATCTTTAACGGTGACAATCAACCCCATCGCATTAACAATGTTTTGATCTTTTTGTTGCAAGGCATTAGATTATTCATTTGTCTTTACTCCACAATATTTCCATCATCACACACATATTGCAATATCTCTAACACTGAATCCCACATACTAAGGAGACGAACTAGAGTTATATGATTAGAACCCCAACATGTATCACCTAGTCTAGCAAGAGTGGACTCTTGATGTTTGCATCTTCCTGAAAAAATCTCACCCTTTTCTAGTTTCTCTACAATCTTCTCATGATGATTTTGAAGTAATGCATCTTTTCTTTTACATGAAACATCCACAATATTCACAATCATACTAATATAATTGAAGTAAGTCACAAACAGTCAAAATATTTTTTGCAACAGATACAACCACCAATTGCAATTGGTGGGCAAAGCAATGGATATAAAAGGCAAATGAATTTTCTTTCTGAATTAGTGTCTTCAAACCATGAAATTGACCTCTCATAGTTGATGCACCATCATATCCTTAACCTCTTAATCTAGAAATATAAACCATAACAAGCAAACATACCTTCAAGAGTTTCTTTTAGAGAAGAAGCTGAAGTATCGCTAACATGTTCAACACCAAAAAATCTTTCAATAACTTGTGCCTTTTTATTCACAAACCTCGCAATCACAGCCATCTGCTCCTTTATTGATTTATCACGGGACTCATCAACAAGAAGAAAAAAATAACTATCTCCAGTCTCACTGATAATATACGACGTTGTCTCTGCTGCACAAGCCCTCACCAAATCTTTTTATATATGTGAAGAAGTCATTTGATTATTCCCGAGTGCATTTTCATTAAGCACACTCCCAACACTATCAACCCTCTTCCTGTACCAATTAAGTATCTCCAAAAAAATTTCCCTATTTTTTTAGGTAGCCGACTCATCATGACCACGAAAAGCAAGACCTTGCATCAATAAAAGTCTCACAACATGTAAAACAACTATAATTCGAGTTCGATAAGCTTCCCCCATCTTTCGATCATGAGATGAAAATACATAAGCACTCTGTTTTTGGTTCATAAAATCCTCTAATTGTCGTCTTACATAATTATGAGCACTATCAACCCACCAACATGTTCTTTAAAGGCATCGATTGCCCTCTTCCAATTGCTAAAGCCAATTTTTTAAAAAGCATCACCCCATGTTTTGCACTTTTTCTTGGTTACTTAAAAAGATAGCAATATAAACAAAATACTACATCTTTTGCGACACTATAGTCTAACCAATCATTGTTCTTGAACCATGCAGCTCTAAATTCCCTCCATTCGTTTCCATATTTTTTTTTTAGGAAAATTATGTTCAATTGGTTGACAAGCACCTTTTAGAAAATATTCTCTCCTAACCTTATCTCTAATTGCAACATCAATCTCATCAATTGTTTTTCGAAGACCATGATCAACAACAATATCATCTGAATTAAACTCATCACGACTTTTTTTTTTTTGTGTACTAATACTTTTAGAAGAACTAGAAATATGTGTTTTTGTTTCCCCATTAGGTGTTGCTTCTACAGGCGATGTAACAAAAGATTCCACTAAATTTCGCGGTTTCTTAATGACAAATTTATCCATTTTCTGAAAAATCAAAAGTTATATTTATATAAATTATAATTATAAATTTCATAAATAATTTTTATATTTAAACTTATTTATTTGTTACGAGAGATTTACATAAATTAAATAACATAAAGTAATAGAAATTTTGGAAGAATTAACTTGATTTTGAGAAAAATCATGAGATGGAACAAACTTTTCTTGTAAAAGAAAAATTGTGATTTTCTTTTCCTTGTACAGCAAAACTTTTCTTGTAAAAGAAAATTTGTGATTTTCTTTTCCTTGTACAGCAGTAGCTCGCGTGTTGATGAGGAAGATTAGATAACAATTTATATTGATGAGAAAGATTATATGAGAATTTATATTGATGAGTAAGATTAGATGAGAATTTATATTGATGATAAAAATTAGATGGCAATTTATATTTCCTTGCATAAATATGGGTTTCGGGTACAATAAATTTAATATAGAATTATTTCCTATATAGAGTTAAGCATCTTCTTGACTTCTTTTTTTTTTTTTTTTTCTTAAAAACTAGCGTTGAATATCATTTGAAAAAAGGTAAAAACCAAAAATAATATAAAATTGGTCAGCATTAAAGACTCTGTTTTTTCCTTTCTGATTTCGGTATCTCTTTGTTCAGATTTTTCTTCCCACTCATTTGAGTGGACTTATATAATGGATGAGGGTTTTGCTCAAAAAAAAAAAAAAAAGGGACGTTGCTCCTCCACTAACAAACTTATATAATCCAAATTTATTTTACACTTGATAAGCCCAATCACATAACTCACTCAACTCATTTTCACCTTACTTAAATCATAAAAGACTTAATGGGCATATAACCCAAACGATTCTCCAAACCCAAGCCTTATCGGCCGCATGGGCTCGACAAGAGTTGGGCTCACCCCTCTTCTTAACCATGGCAATTAATCAGAATTTTTTTTTTTTTTTTTTTAGTGATTGTATAATCAAATTAAATTTCAAAGATTGTCGATGTAATTTACTCATACTATAATTACTACTGCCATTATAAACACTCAGTACCAACTACAACAAGGAGCAATTTAATAGTTTCCCCATACTGTTAAAAGAGCAGCAGAGACAAACAGACAAACAGGAACTTTTATCTCCTCCACAGATCAAACTCACTACTGCTTTTATCAGCTTTTCACTGCTCACACAGTTGGGAAAATCACATTCATTTGCAATAAATCCCACATTAACTGTTCATAACTAGGTACATTAAAAGTCGCAAGCAGACGACAGCTCAGGCAATGAAGCTTTTTCAAAATACTAAAAATGCTGTCATTTATTGGACACTTTTGAAGATGTCTTCTTCCTTGGAATGCATTTCCCTTTCACCCCTCTGTCTTTTTCCAATTCCTCCTCAGCTGCTTCTACTACCCTATTCATGGCGCTCCTGATTAAGGAAAAACTAGTTAAGATCATATTAAATTTACTTTAGTGCGAGCGAACTTGTCGCAAAAAATTAACTTGGTATGTCCGGAGGGATCAATATCCTTAATTATAGTAAAAATGACATTATGTCGGTGGGGCCGACGATTGTTTTGACATAAGATATATTATAATGTTGAGCAACTCACAAAATCGTAATTCAAACATATTTTTCATTCTATCACGTCTTTTTTGTATAAAAAACTAACGTCGAACATCTTAATCCTGACATATTTTCTTGCTACGATATTTTTTTTTTATAAAAGAAATATTAAAACATCTTAATTCAAACGCACTTTGATTATATCACGGCTTTTTGTAAGAAAACGTATTAAACTTACTAATATAAACATATTTTCATTTCTTACACAAAGCGCAATACAAAAACAAAACTCACATAGATATACTAGAAATCTTAAACTGAGAACGAAAACAAAACCAAACTGCGAAAATCCTCCTACATCCACCGCCGCTCTTCTCTTATTAGGCTAGAAAAATCATATGGAAATTTTAATTTAAAATGGGTTTGGCCGTACCTAAACCAATTATACGACAAATGCAATAAACTTGCTATGTGATTAGTGTATAATTCAGGAAAAATGGTCAATCACATGACAAGTGTATCACACTTGCTCTGTGAATGGTATGATTTGTCTGTACCCTTTTGACCAAAAAAAAAGTGTAAAAAGTTCATAATTACTGTACATAATTAGGTTAAACTCCACACTCCAACATATAATGTTCCCATGATTGAGACTAAGACACAAAGTTGACCTAATACATAAACTACTACTGTTTCATATGATTGTGGTTGGAAGTCCCCAAGTCTTGTGAACCTAAAGCCTAGAAAGAAGAGAAAAATCAAAATCCAATTTTGTTGTGTGCATACCAAATGGGCCCCACTAAAAATGCAAATTTGCTTCTTGCCAAAAGCTAAAGAACAAGCCCATTTCTTGCTGTTTTGTCATCTCTGTTAAGATCTTTTTGGTTTTTCCTTTGTCTTTTTTTCCACAGCAGACCAACACCTGACAGACTTTTTGAGTTGACTTCAGTTCAACTTAATCATTTGACATCATCTTCATGTCCCTCTCATTTTTTCTTGTTAGTCTTATGATTCTTGTCCTTTTCCTTATGGGAAACAGCTACTCCTATGGTACTAAACTAAGTGTTCTTACCTTACTTCGATTAAGTATAATACAATTATCATGAGATTAAATTTTTATACAAAACTGTGATCGAGTGAGTTACCATGATGTCCCAGAACAAGAAACTAAATCCAGGAGGAATTTGTAAGAAAGGATTGCATGATGAGTACTCACCTTTCTTCATTATGGGAAGATGATCTCTTCAGTCCAGGCTCAAGCTGACTTCTTTCTGTGGCTACGCCCTCCACGATACTCCCACTGAAATACTCCTTTTCCTCTGCCTGCAAGTTGCCGAACCGCGGATTCTCAGACATGCAACCTATTATCATCTCATCGGCCTCCTCCATCGCCACCTTTGCTGCCGCCTTGCAAACAACCCCTTTATGGAGGTTGCTGCCACTGCCACCGCTGCTCTTCCTAGCAGCCACGCACGGCGGCAAAGACTGATTCACGACTGGTGGTGGCACGGTTTTCCTGAACGAAACCGAGCCGCCACATGCAATCAGGCTGAGGAGCATAGAGTTTCTGCTCAGCAATGGCTCACTCCCCACTGGATCACCATCTTCAAACCGCTTAGACGTGTTGTTATTATTATTGTCACTATTTTGAATTGCACCATTGTTCACCTTGTCGGAGACGGCGGACGACGTGGTGGAACCGGATGAGAATGAGTTGGTGTCAGGGGAAAGCTGAGCAGCAGGGCCACTCTTTCTTGCATCCTCTTGTTGTTGTTTAAACTCTTCGATTTCGTCAGTGGAGACACCCCTCGAGCACCGGGAGTGTGGGGTCGTGCTGCTTGTGCAGCTCGTTTTCTCTTCATATTCTTCCTCTTCATCATCTTCTTCCGCATTTCCTCCATCGTCGTCACCACGACGATCGTACCTCCTATTGGTCATGACATCGGGCTCCGTCCGTTGTTTCGATCCTAGCGACTTGCGTTTGGGCTGGAAGTTTGAGTCTTGGCCAGCATTCCCAACTTGAAGATGGTGCAGTTTCTCTGAAGTCCATAGTTCAAGAATGAAACCTCAGTACAGTGCAATTTTGGTCTATTCAAGACATCCTAGGAAGACAAAACAAGGAATTACCTGTGCAGCCCTCAATGAGTTCAGATCCTTTGAGTACATATTCAGCTCCTTCTGATGGATAAATCACATCATTTTCTACCAAATCATTCCACACATACCCATTCTTGTAGCTCCTAACACCATCACCCACCAATTAATACATGTAAACTTGTACTACTAGTAGTTTCATCATTCATGCTATTGCGGCTTCATAGCCACACAACTCTACCTCTAGTGCAGTCACAACCATTCGTGTATGAGTAATTCCGGGATTCCAAAAGTCACCAAGAACAACACTTTTTTGGTCAGCAACGAATTCCCATCTCTCCACATATGAAATTCTATATATTCACATTTCCATATTAAAAAACATAGCCACACAACACATTAAAATCTTTGTTTCAGAAAATTTTGGTGATTCATGGAACTCCTAATCTTATCCCCAGACAATCAAGACCATCCATGTATGAAATTATACATGCTGAGTCCTTATCATTTAAGGACTTTGGAACTCACCAAGAACAATCCTTTCCTTGAAATGAGAAATTCTCGTTAACGAAAACCAATATATTTATATGTTTTCCGGACTAAAAAGTAGACAAACAACACTATCAAAATCTTTGTCTGAAATTTCTTGGTGATTCTTGAAACTTTGAGCCTGCATTTAACACAATCACTAACCTCAATGTATGCACAATCTATATGCAGGCCCAAAGACCCAAGAGCTCCAAAACTCACCAGAAAATCCAAATATGAAAACTATTTAATTCAAATTTCCACACTAGAAAGTGAATAAAAGTAAAACCACATAAAAACACGCACACACATAGTACCTTTTGCAAGACCAGGAGTAAAGTGAGGGCATGCCTTTGCCCCTGAGCACTGTAAGGCGGTCCATAACATCTGCAGCAAGAAACAACCAGAAGTAGCTTTCAATATCATGTTACTACAACACCGGTGTTACGTACGTCTGTCCGATACGCGCATTTAACAACAAAAAGAGTACCAATGACATATAACATACCTTTGAGACGAAGTTGTTGATGAGCAAGATGAGTGACTTCCATGTAATGAGGGTGCTGGAGATGTCCGTTTCTTGAGAGGTAATAGACAACCTGAACTTTCTTGAAGGTGGGCTGCCGCATGATTCTTGTTTGGACACACACTCCTCTACCCCTCTTCTCATGATCAGGACTGCTCATTTCTCTACAAACCCTCCTCCTCTCTCGGACAACCTCCATCTCCATCTCTCTCTGTCTGATTAATGAGTATCCTTCAACTTTGAAATTAATCTTGAAGAAGTTTACACACACAACACACAGTGGCGTAAAGTGTACTCTTTTTTCATCTCAGTCCCACTCCCACACACGGGCAAACAGAAGAGATATGGATGGAGACAAGGCAAAGAAAGAGAGAATGCCTCGATCACTGCATCTACAGAAAATTCTTTCTCCTTCTAGGGAGAGATACGGTAGGAATATATATGTGTGAGGTCAAGCCCACTTTTCTTGGGAAAAAATTTGTAGGACGAGAAAACAATTTTAAGTTTGAATTGAATTGAAATAGGGATTTGAAATCTTTGAAAATAAATTGGGTAAATTTATATGAGTAGTCAGTTTAGTTTCAAATATGCAAATATCATCTGTTTTTTTAAAAATTATAAATACATATTCTGAGGGGTCATATAATATTTTCAGAGAATATTTGTGTTAAAGCTTTTATCTGAATACGTAGTCACTAAAAAAAATATAATTTTCATTACGATTTAATAGTATAGCTCAAAGAAGAAAACCATAACAAATATAAATAATCTATATTTTCGTAACACCACCTAGTAGTCGTTGTTTCTAAAGGTGTAATCAAAGCATTAGACATAGCTAAAATCATGGCAGTTATTTTAGTTATGACTAAAATAATGACGAGTATTGATTAATCGTGGTAAAAATTTAAACTTTTGTATTGATTTTATTTAACTGTGATTAATAGTATTGATTTACTATGGGTTTTAAACCATTGTCATTAATAGTGTAGTAAAAATTCAAAAAATTTTGTATTGAGTATAGTTGTAATCGACACCTACCTTCTAGGGGTGTATTTGTAATTTTGGAGTGTTTGAATATTTTGTACCTTACACTAGGAAAAAGTAATTTACCCTAATAATATTTTTTAATTTTGTTTTTGGATAATTTCATACTGAAAATGATTTAATATCCTTTATGAGTCTTATTTGAAAGATTAATTGCATTTTTAATTCTGTAATTTATTAGGGTTGTGACCTATTTTTCACCTTTTCACATTTTTATGACAAATTCTACCTAAATCTTTAAAGTTGGCTAGTAGAGGGCATATGTCAAATGTGCTGATTAAACATTTGAAAACATATTTTATTGATTGAATTATGATAATGTGGTAGTAAGAACAAATATATATATATATATATATATATATATATATATATATTTATATTATTCATACTTATAAACGACGATTACTGACACTATTTATTCAATTTTTTAAAATATAAAAAATTATTTATTATATGCACATAAAAACGACGTGCCACAACAATTAGCATATATATATTTATTAAAAAATGGCAAATCATACCTGCTTACCACATCAGCAAAACTTAAGCCTTTTTTAAATTATATTTTATAAAATATTAGATAAATTTAAAAAAAAAATTGTTGCAAAATCATTTGAAATCATATATTTAAATTCTACTGTCAAATTCAAATCATTCCATTCAAATATATAATTTAAAAAGCAAAAATTAAAACAAATCTGGTGGCTTGGGGATGAATTTATTTCCACACTCAATAGTTTTAAATGTATAAAGATATGATAGAATATCTGTAGTAACCATGTCTGAATTTATTTTATTACATATTAATGTTATATTTTGCATTTTATTTCATATGTTATATATCTATGACGAAGACTTAGGTTGACCCATCAACAAAATCTATAATTCTATATAATCGGAAAAATACAAGCAACTTCATTGTGATATTTTAAATGAGCAAATTATCTCTATATAAATAAAAAAAATTAGAAAATTACCTCCCTTTATTTTTAAAAATACAATAATTTACTCCCTTGCGTTTTTCAAAATGAAACAATTTACCTTTTTAGACATGAAAGCAAATTGTTTCATTTTAAAATACACGGGGGGGGGGGGGGGTTAATTACTAATAGTTTTTCATAGAGGGGGGGTTAATTACTAATAGTTTTTCATAGAATGATAGTTTGTTCATTTATAATATCACATTAAGATAAATTTCATTAAACTCTTAATATAATTGAAGATCACCGTATTGGTGTTTGTAATTCATTGGTATATCAATTTTTATTTTTAATATTTAATTGATTTTCTTTTTTCTTTTGTCAACTTTTAATTTTTTCTCTCTTCTTAATTTTTCATTTTCTATTTTCTCAACTTCCAAGTCATTTTTTCTTTTCTTTATTATTTTTTTATATTTTTTAATTTTGTATTAATTTAATTAATATTTTTTTAAAATAATAATAAATTTTTTAAAATTTTAAATTGATTGCGCACACATACGATTGCACCATATATGTTGGTATATATAATTAGACTTTGTAAAATATTATAAAATTAGACATTTAATTATAACTACAAACTTGGACCCACCAAAATTAAGACACAAATATAGGTTAAATTGGATCAATCAAATTTCTCCATTTCAACTACTTAACTTACACATTTATATATATTAATTTTCTTTTAAATTAAGGAAATAAACAACCTTATATGTTTACGTACATATGTGTGTGATTTTGTTTTATTTTATTTTTTTTAACGAATGGATTACAGCTATATAATAAATTTCAATAATTAATAACTAATATATATTAGTCAACGGGATCTAGTTTGATTAGCGTAAGATTCCATAGCCTTAGAAAATATGGAGTTCGAACCCCATTATATGTATGGGATGTTATTTTAAAATATAGTAGGTGTTGTATATTGTAATGGTATATTTTGATTAGATTTTTTTTATCTGATATTGTTTATTAGGGTATGATTATTGCAAAATAATAATAATAATCAATATCTATTACGAATGATGTATTAGCTTAATAGTTTAAATTAAGGTCTCATGAACTAATTTGGGATGGATTTGAATCCACTGAATGTTGGTATCAGACTCATTTTATGTGAGTTATTGAATTTATTTATTATTTTTAGTCATATTGATTTATTGGATAGATGTGTTGCTCAATTTCTTGAGATATTGATGTAATCACGTCTGTGATTACCATTTAAAGAAATTCAATACACTGTCAATTAGTTATATAAAATAAGTATAGCTAACTGATAACTACTATTACATTGGACCAGCAACTATTATTAAAGTAGAGTAACAACCACCATATAAAAAAAAATATTAATAATAAAGCAATATACATCAATTAACAATATCAAATATGTATAACTAACCAATAACTGTTAAGGATAATTATATTTGCACTCCTTAATCTATGATTTATTTGTACAAACTACTTATATATTTTGCGTAATTACAAAAATCATATCTGATAGCCAAAAAATAGGAATAGTTTGCGTAATGTTGTTAACGTTCTTAAAAAGCAAGTTTGTGTAAGGGGTGTATGAGTAAGTATTTAAAAAGCAACGGTGCTTTGTGTAAATGATGTCGGTATTTCTGACTGGTATATACGTAATTTTTCAAGAGACATGAGTGGTTTGTTTATATAAACCATATGTTAGGGAGCATAGATGTAATTATCTCTGGCTACTATTACATTATACCAATAATTATTATTAAAGCAGATCAACACCTACTATCATGTCAATAATTACCTTGGAAAAAAAATAATTTTAGTCTTGTAATTTATGGGGTTGGCATTTTTGGTCCTATACAAAATATTTTTTGCAATTTAGTCCTATAATTTTAAAATTTTGGCAATTTTCATCCTTTTTGGGCATTTTTAGTCCTATAACTTATGGGGCATTGGCATTTTTGGTCCTACATGAATTTATATGTAGGACTAAAATTTCAAGTAAATTGCAATTTCTAGCGAAGGACTAATATTATCAAAATTATAAAATTACAGGACTAAAATGCTAAAATCAATTCGTACAGGATTAAAAATGCCACCCCCTTAAGTTACAGGACTAAAATTGTAATTTTTTCTAATTACCTCTTCAAAATAAAAAGTAGAAAATCAATATATGTGAATTAGTAATATCAAAATGTATAACTAACCAGTAACTATTATTACATTACGCCAACAACTATTATTAAAACAGATCAACACCTGCCATTATATCCAGAATTACCACTTTAAAAAAAATCAATATACGTAAATTAACAACATTAAATATGTATAACTAACTAACAACTATTATTATATTAGATCAATTACTATTATTCAAATATATAAACACCCACACATTAGTGGGATTAAAATTTATGACCAATCATAGAATTTCAACTTCGCCAACTAAACGAGAGTGAATTTTGATTAGAGTAAATTACACTTTATCCCCTGAACTATTCTTAATATAATATTAATCTTTCTAAACTAACAAATATAACACTTATCCTTTACAACTAAATATTTGGACAATATTACCCTAATATTACACACACACACACACACACACACACACATATATATATATATATATATATATATATATTTACTTCAAATGGTTTTTTTTTTATAATTTTGCATTTTAAGTTTAATTAAAACTTTCTTGATTGAAAAAACTATTTTTTAATTATAATAAAATAAAATATAATTAGTAAGTTAAATAGTTAAAATTTTGTTATATTTTACGGAGTCAGAGAAAGTAACTAATGAATATAGTAAATACACAATGATGCCCCCTAAAATTATTGGGCCAAGTCCATAAATTAGGCATATTAGCCCAGCTAATTCATCAGCAGGACGGATAAACCCCATCAATAGAAAAGGAAGGACCACAGACTTACTGGACTGGTAGACTCAAGAAATAAGCCTATTCCAGCCGAACACATCACCATACAGCTAGGAGAATACATCGTATAGCTTGTCAACACATTTGTACACATCACTTTAAAATATCTCTAGGTGGTTCTAAGTAGATCGGTGGCAAATAAGCTGAAAAATCTACAAATAACTAATCTCCGGAATTATAGGCAATTTGGCAAGATTTAGTCCAATTTATGTATCTCAGTCAATTCATATCCAAATTACCAACAGTTTGTGCGAATGACAACTGACTCAAAGAGCTTTCTAATGACGTATGGAACTCAGTAATTGACCTCGTATCCAACTTTATACAAGCCTATAAATAGAGGTCTTGTGTAGACTTTAGGAATACGGTTGTTGAATGTCACTTATTTTCAAACTCTTACTTTCTTGCACTACTCTCTCTTGATTCTTAGGCTATTTTAAGTTTATAATTTGCACTCCACACGAACATTCACTATTTTAAATCATATTTCACCATTATTCTCACTTTATTTCAAGTTTTCCTTTTATTTTTTCACAAACCATCACTAATTTAAGCATCGGAGTGCTAATCTCTATTTTGTAGGGCTAGTCCTTTGATAATCTTAAGATTTTCTTAAAGATCTTTTAACCCTTGTGGTGTGACCAAATTTATGGTATGCATCACATAAAAAACTTTAATGCAAAATTTTATTAATTTGGTAATAAAAAATTAAGTTATTAACTATTTATATTTTATATAAAAATGAGTAATTACATAATAGTTTTTTTGTATATTTTTTTAAAAAATAATGATAAGTTATATTTATTTATTTTTCTTTTTAAAAGTATTTAACTTTTGATTAAGTATATATTTTATCAATTTCTTTCCAAAAGCATATATAAGTTTTTTATTTATCTTGTATTTGTTGTGTATCTATTATATATATAAATTTATTACTCTACTTTTAATTTAAATTATTCACATATTAACTTTTTTAATTAGAAAATAATTTTAATGTACTAAATACTTAAATATATTGAAAATAATATAATTATTCCAAGTATGAAAAACACTTTTCTACAACTAAAGAGTGTATTACATTTATGAGTTTAGGGACACCAGAAAAAATAAAAATGGCTACGGCTAAAAATCATGATAAATGACTACTATTAAGTAAGGTTAAATAAAATCGATGCAAAAAAAAAAAAAAAAGCTTTCCCATAAAAAACATTTTATCATGACTAAGAGTTATGATAAAAATATTTACTATGACAAATGTTTTAGACTCCCTCGTAAAAACCATGCCAACAACTGTTGCGTGGTTGTGGTCAATAATTATTTGTTACGAATATTTTTATTAACCATAATAATTAATCATATTTAAATATTATAATTTTTTTTAATGGGAGTAAATATTACATTTGTAATAATTGGATTGACAAAGTAATTTACCCTTGAAATTATCACAAATTTTGTGGTTGTGTTTTATGAAGTTGAATGTATTGTTTGTTGGGTGGGTCTGACTTGAAAAGTTATGGGAGAAAGCAACAAGCAAGCAGATGTGGTTGCAAGAAATTTAAGACACAGCTTTTGAGCCCCTGAGCTATTAGTACTGTTGCTGCTGTAGCTTTTCACAGAATCTAGGACATCAAAAAAGCTACTGAATACTGATGGATGGATGATCTGCTTCTACTTCTGCAAACCTACTGCTACCCTTACAATAAATCCAGAGGATTTTGAGAAAATTGCAATTTCGATCCCAAAATATAAAATAATTTATGATATTAGTCCTATATTTTTTTTTAAAATAACTAATGTCAATTCCACATCTTAAAAAAATGGTGCGAAATTAGTTCAATCGTTGCAATATTAATCCCACAATTTAGAAAAATATTGCGAAATTAGTCCCCAGATGCTGCAAATTTTTTACAATAGAACTAACTTTACAATGTTTTCCTTAAATATGGGACTGTAATTGGCAATTATAGAAAAATATTAGACTAACATTATAAATCATTCTATATTTAGGGACCAAAATTGCAATTTTCGAGGATTTTGTTACACTTTTGTTGTCGTCAACTCGACTAGATCTCCCTTTTACAACTCCCCCCACCCTTACTTCGTTCTGGTTAATGTTCAAACTGCACAAGACTTCATTGTTGGGGCATTGCAGATGAGTTATCCTATTCATGTCCCCTCTTTCTTTCTCCACTTCTTTCATATAACTTGCAGCCATCTTTTTCTTTTTTGTTTTAATAAGATTTAGGGTTGATTATACTTTTTTTTTTTTTTTTTTTTGCGTATTTTTACATTTATATAATATATATATATATATATATACATACACTGTTATGAGTACACTAGAAGAAATATAATTTTTTACTGTAATTTATTATTATGGTTAAAATTAAAAAGTTATTGGCGGTGCTAATTAACCACGAGTGCGCAACGACAGCTAGTTGTTTCAGCAAGCAAGTAAAACATTTCCTATATACAGTTAAAAAATTGCAGCAAATAGTTTGGCTATAAGTAAAACTATGATGAATGTTGATTAACCATGGTCAAAACTTGAGTTTTTGCATCAATTTTACCTGATCATGATAAATAATATTGATTTACTATAATTTTTAAGTCATAGTGATTTGTAGTAGACAAATAAAATTTTATGCCCAATTGAATGATGACAAGTGTAAAATAATATATTACTTATAAGTTACATTTATTTTTCTATTTATATTTTGAAATTTACTAAATTAATTCCAAATATAGATAATCAATTCAATTCATATTTTGTCATCAAATCAATTAACAAGTATCAAAATGAAGTATTTCGGCCAATCAAATGATGCTTCACAGTTAAAAAATCTAGCCAATCGACGGCGCCACGTGGAGCAACTTCATGTACGTTCCAATCAAATCAAGAAAAATACGATATTTATCTCTTTAAAAAACAAATGTTAAAGAGATAATCTCGAATTGACAAATCATATCATTTCAAATGTATGATGTATTTATCTCTTTAAATTAAATTATAAAGATATAATACAAAAGGTGTTCAAGTGAATCACAACTACACATCTTTCTCACCTATATAAAGGAGTCCTTGAAACTCATTCAAAAGAATAAAACAAACAGAGATGGAAACGAAGACTCAAGCCGGAAAATGAAGCTAAATACGTCTCTCCACGTAGTTCTTCAAGGCTCAAGAATATTCAAAGGAATTCAAGACAAAGATTGAGTTGTTTGTCGAAACTGCGCCACAAATTATAACGTCTAATTCGGCATTACAGGTGTTAAGCCTTCGAAATAACATTATAAATATCCAGATATATTCCCAAAAAGATTCAAGTGGTAAATCTACTTTCAAATCCTCAAATCCAAAATCAAGACTACATGGTTTAATTCGAAATTACTAGCGAAAGCCCTCGAATTAATATTACAGAAATTCAAACAAAGTCAAATGGAGATTTACAATAATGTTTTACCTTAAATTTGTTATATATATTTTTTAAAAGAAGAATCAGAGGATTAAATCAAAATTTTATTGACTTTTACCTATTAAATACATGATATTTTATTTATAATAATTTTCTTGTATTTTAATTTTAAATACGACAAAATTAGCACTTACAGTAGCATAAAGAATAATCAATTTTTTAATGGTATTAAGTCTTCTTCTAAATAAAACAATGATATAAACTCTATATACATAATAGGTATATATCAAATGCAATATAATTTAAAATAAAAATAAAAATAAAAAATCCAATTCCCATGGACTCCTTAAATAATAAAATGTTTCATTTTCCTCCTTAATTAAATGGTTATATCTTTGCCCAACTGGCGGTGATTCGCATCGAGGTCGATGATGATGTAGTAACCTCGATGAAATAACTTTGACCTTCAGACAATGATTTGTTATACTTTACCATCCTCAATCTGTAGTAGCATTTGAGTGGATCTGTAATACACACTACAAAAATTATAATATTTAATTATAGTTAATTAATATAATTAAAAATAAAAATGAATTATAACATTTTTTTTTGAAATTTGACATTATTACGTATATTCTCTCATTATTGAAAAATTATAAATGCCTCCATGATATTGATTAAATTATGTAATCATTTGATGGTGGTAACTTTGCCCTTACAATATTTTTTTTAAAAAAAATATAAAACTTATAAAAAAATCAAACGGGTCGGATGGAAAAAAATTTAAATTATAAATCAAATTATCCACTTAGGGCTCATTTACTTTAAGTTATTAGGCTTGATATCACACATAATCAGGTCCAATAATCTATTTACTTCAAATTGTTGAGCCCGGTATATAATAAGTTGGCCCGTTACTAGTTGTGATTGTGTGATGATTGTAATACCAATCAAGTTGGTTGGTGGTATTAGCTAGTGAGAGAGGCCCATTGATAAAGGATTATATTTCGCTGTCAATGTTGACCTCTTCAAGTGGGAATTTTGGCTGATTTTGCCCCTCATCTCATCCAAAATAACTGCACATGCCAGCAGGTGTAATTATAATATGTCGGTCACCTTTTGAAGAAGCCTTCAAAACTCAGCTGCAAGTATTTGCTTTCAAACTCACCACAAAGTAATCAATACCGGTACTACACATAAGCAAAAGTAAACATAAGAAAAACCTATCAGAAATTCAATAATCACAAATTCAATCACGTTTTAATCAATTCAATCTTAATCATCTCACAAGAAGTAAATGAGCCCTTAGTCCATAAAAAATAAATAAAATTATAATTTTTAATCCACAATGGCATTTTGGTCAATTCACCACAAAAATTGAATGAAAAACCAAACGGATTGTGCTAATTGTTAGGTGAACGTTAAAATCAGGGGATATTGGTAATTATACAAACAATGTAGAGGTATTTATAATTATGCCAAACCTCAGGAGATGTCGTTGTACCCTAAAAACAAAATAGCCGTAGCAAATAGTTATTGACCATGACCATGCAACGGTTGTTGGTCTGATATCTGCGAGGGTGGCTAAAACATTTGACATGGCAAAAAACTTTAAGTGGTTGACCGTTAAAGTCATGCCAATATTTTTATCATGGCAAAAAAAAATTTCTCGATGAAAAATATATATTCTTGCGTCGATTTTATTTAACCATTGTCAATAAAAATTATTTATCATATTTTTTAATCCATAACTATTTAAATTGTAAGCCAATATATATATATATATATATATATATATATATATATATAGGGTAAATTACATCTACCTTCCCTGAGGTTTGGCATAATTACAAATACCCCCTCGTTGTTTGAAAAATTACAAATACCCCCCTAATATTTGATAAAATTATATAATCCTTGGATGGAAGCATAGAAATGTCAACTTTGCCCTTACAGTATTTTTTTATTTTTTTAAAAAAATTAAAATCTTATAAAAATATTGAATGCGATGGATGAAAAAAAAATTAAATAATTATAAAAAGAATTATCGCCTTAGTCGATAAAAAAAATATTTTTTAAAAATAAATAAATAAAATTATAAAATTTTAATTCATAAGGGTATTTTGGTCAGTTCACTATAAAAAATGCATAGATTGGGGTAATTGTTAGACGATCGTTAAAATTAGGGGGTATTATAATTTTTCAAACAACAAGGGGTATTTGTAATTATGCCAAACCTCAGGGGAGGTAGATGTAATTTGCCCTATCTATCTATCTATATATATATATATATATATATATATATATATATATAGTGATAGATTGCTCTATTTACCCCCAACTAAAATGCTCTAATACCTAAGTCATAGTTGAGTTTAGGTAAAAGAGGCTAGAGTACTCACAATAATGAATACATACATGCCTTACCGGAACAACCGTACTTTACAAGGGCCAAATATTTTGGATCGTATCCACATATCAACTCTGGAACCTTTAGACGAGAAAGTATCAACAGTTAGTGTTTCAGGTTGAGTTGAGCCCTTTCGGGATAAAAAAATCGCTCAAATTTTCATCCTTTTAGATCATTTAAGCCTTTCTTAGGGGTACATAGATTTTTTTAAGGAGTTTTTATCAATTGAACCAATCCAACGATATTGATAGTGTTGTATGACCTAAATCTATGTTGTACATATACAAATATTATTATATACATGACCAAAATATCATTTGTTTTTAATTGCAAACAAAAAATATTAGTAACTACTTTGGTCCAAAATGTACACACATGCACTTCAACATTCACAATTTACTCAAATAAAAATTATTTAGATATAACTTGAATAATATTGTAAATTTAATCTACGATTTGAAAATTTTCAAATAAAATAATAATTGAACAAATAAATTAGAGAAAACTGCTCATATAAACAAATTTAGACCAAAAATATTCAAACTAATAAAATTCTGAAGCTAGAACATAAATAAGGTAATGCTGTGTATATATTAATTAAAATGCTGAAAAATGAGGTATAATTAATTCATGTGTATATATAAGTTGAATATTTATACAATATTTTTTTTTGAAAAAGGATTATATTAATATTTTAGGGCAGATATTTTTTTTTCAGAATTATGAATATTGTACAAAGCTATCTCAATACATATTTCTCATTTGAAATGATCGGACATTTTATTTTATCAATAAATTAATAGTCCAATTTTATTTTAAAATTTTATTAATAACCAACAATACGGTAAAATTACATCGAAATATACACTACCAAAAGAAAAAAAAAAAATATTCCCTATATTGTAATCACCAAAGCTTAAAATCATGATAAAAATTAATATTAACCACCACAATCAAATAAAATCGATCAATACAAAAATTAAATTTTGACCATAGTTCATAAACATTTGCCCTGATTTAATTCAGACAAAATATTTATCGTGGTTAATATTTTGATCTCATTTGCTGAAATAAATGACTAAATAGCCGTTGCGTAGCTATAATTAAATATTATTTGTTTACTTTAATTATATAAATTAGCTATTAAAAAAAATAAGATTTCTTTTAATGATATGAGAAAACTTGTGGAAATAATAAATTTTTGTGGGCAATAATTAAATTCTTTCCGTCCAAATTAATTCTCCATATCTCAAAAATAAAAGAAATTAATGAAAAGTCTGCTAATGACTGGGAACTGCACCAACCACCAAGTCAATTTTTGGCAGGGGCCCTCTACAACCTTGCACATGATGCATTAGCTTAATTACTTTTGCATTTAATTGTAATAGAAAATATTAATTCTTCTTTTTTTTAAAGAAAAAATAGTTACACCGTCCTCCGAAAATGTTTGTTGTAATTACACGTGATTTCTCCCCTTTTTCCTATCATCGGCTTTGCTTGGAGAGTTTTTTTCCTTTTTTTTTTCTTTTAAATGACTAGGGCTTTTGAAAAAGGAAAACTGCAATTACCCTTCTAATATTGTAAATGTGTAAATTACTCATTTATAAATTTTTTTTAGCAATCTACCATTTGTATTTTTTAAAATGAAGCAATAAATTGCATTAAACCCCTTTTGAAAATAATCTGCAAATAAGAGGGCAATGTGACTTTACCATTCTAAGATTTTATAATATATACTATCAAATGTTTTTTTATTGAAAATAAATAAATAAATAAATAATAAAGGTAATATATGTAGTAATTTCACCCTTGCAGTCAGGGTGGGGCTTCGCAGTTATTTCCTAAATTAGGGAGTTATTATAATTTGTTAAATAATGAGGAAGTAATTATTTATAATTATACCAAACTTCAATAGAGATAGTTGTAATTTATCCTTTTATAATTCACTAGCCGTTGTGGTACGCCATTCTTGTATGCATATAATGAATAAATTTTTTCATACTTTAAAATATATTAGAAATAATATTATAATAAATAAATAAATATATATATATATATATAAGTCAATACATTATATTAGAAAAGAAAGAAAATAATTAATGTAAAATTTGAAAAGTTAAATAAATTAGTTATTCTATTGGTTGAAGGCATTTTTGACTTTATAAAAAATTGACGTCGCGATGTAAGTAACCATCATTTATGAGTGTGGAAGGACTTTTCGTTTTTATATAGTATAGATATTGATTTTTAAACAGTAATGATTTATAACATATAAAAAAATTTGTTTTCCTATAGTAGTAATCAAAGAACAATTAATGACTTAATTAATTCATCGTAGCGTTCGAACTCATAGTATTCAAGTAAAAAAAAATGAATATTAACTACTAAACTACCGTGCTGCTGGTAACTATTCTTCATTTTTGTTGTTGCCATGCGATGGAATTAGGAAAAAAATGCAATTTACCCTGTGATATGAAAGATGAATAAAAAAAAATTATGTAAAAAATAAAATAGCAAATTACCCCTTGTAGTTTGAAAAAAGCAGCAAATATACCCCATTTCTAAACCATTGATAGGGGATAATTTACTTTATTTTTTTTAAAACATGGGACAATAATTTGCTAATTTTTTTTTTACATGAGGGTACTTATTCATTTCACATATTACGAGGAAAATTGCATTTAATCCGATGAGTTTATTGGTAAAAAAAAGGTGAAAACAGTGAAACCCTAAAATTGGGTATGGAGTAGAGTCAATTGTAGCAAAGGTTTGTTAATGGCACACTTTCGACTTGTTGCTCAATAATTGACATTGCTTTCACTTTGGTAAAATCACTTAATTCTTTGTCTCTCTCTCTCTCTTTTTTGTGTGTGGTAAATTCACTTAATCACTCACAGTAGTATATCATCTTTCTTGGTTGTACTTCTTTCCTTCATCTTACTAATTATATAGTCATTTTTGTCAAGGATTAATTACATACACTTCTTGATCTATTTAGAGTAAATTGCATTTTCGTCTTATAAGTAGATTTATTTTTAATTTTGATCCCATATATATATATATATGTATATGTAAATTCGATTTTATGATACAAAGGGAGAAACCATTAAATATTTAACGATCGAGTCTAAAGCCATTAAGTGGCTGCATTTGGAGGAATACTTCGATATATACACAGTATATATATAATATATATATATATATATATATATATATATATATATATATATAAAAAGAAAATTATTTTTTACTCACAAATGACGGTTACTTACACAGAGAATATTTTAAATTATAAAAAATGTCCTTATGTGTTTTCAACTACCCCTATATATGTATACTCAGATTCTTCTTCTCATTCATATGATTTATACTATTAATCTATATTAATATGAAATTTCACCCACACATTTTTTTATATTAATAAAATCCCTAAATTAGTTTATTTTATTTATTTATTTATTTTAAATGTGAGGTGTTGGTTTATAATCTTATTTTTATTTATAATATATTTTATAAATATAATAATTATTTATTATATGCATGCAGGAACGATGTGCCACAACAACTAGTTATTATTTAAAAAAATAGTACAGGCACGAGAAAGCGACCGCCAATTTGAAAAGAAGAGGCTGGGGGTGGATGGGATATATATAGGCAAAATCTTACTTTTGATCCCACTAGATAGGGTCATTCTCACTTTTGGTCCTGAGCTTTACGAACTCAATATTTTTTGTCCCAAAATCCTAATTTTTTTAACATATTTGGTCCTGTTCCGTTAGATTTAACAGAAAATGGCAGGTGACAAGTCACGTGCCGTTAGTCAATGGTCAGTCAAATGTCAGTTTTTTTTTTTTTTTAGGGAAAAAAAGGCGCCAAAAAATATTTTTCTGCTATTTATATATGTAAATAACCCACAAACACTACATAACATTTTCATCTTTTTCTCATTACTTTATCTTGATAACAATAAGCCAAAACATGTCACAAACATCTCAAAATGCTTCAAATATTGAATGCTATTGTCACAAATTGATGGCTTAAATGCATAAAATTCCTCTGTATTTTAAAAAATTCAGCAAAAACCCCTTTCTCTTTAAAAAAAAAAAAAAAGAAACTGAAAATCCCTTTACAAACTGACTGTTATGCTCTTACTTATTATAAATTTTATCGTATTTTAATGACTATTGGATCTTTTTTGAATGAATAAAAGTCCTGGATCTGATTAATTCTTCGTAACTGTTGATTTTAAAAAATTGAAGGGTTAAATTTACTAAGTTTATAAATTATAAAATATTTTATTTTAATATTATAAAATTATTATATTTTAATATAGATTAATAAAATATAAAATAAAAGTATTAAATTATTATTCATTTCAACATAAATTACCCTGAACAATCTCTCCCCCTTGCCTACCCCCCTTCCCCAACCCCAATGCTGCACACCGCTTCCCTCCCCCGCGCCACCACCAGCGATGGCGACGCTGCCCCAGTAGAGGCTTTGGGCGGCATCGCCCAGAGGATCTGGGGAACGGCGACACTGCGCCCAGACCAGCAAGTCTGGGCGCAGCATCGCTGTCCCCCCAAGTTGTTTGGGTGATGGCGTCGCCGTCGCCCAGAGCTGTTTTAGGCGATGCCGCACCCAGATTGATCGCCATCGCCCTTCTCGGTGGGGGCGGTGGCGGTGGCGATGGCTTTCGTCCCAATTTTATTTTTTAATAATTAATTTAAAAAAATTATATATTAAATTTTCTTCAAATTAAATTTAATTAAAAATGAAGTATTTCTTCTTAAACTTAAATTAAGAAGAATTAAATTTTTAAAAAGTTTAGATGTTTTTAATAAAAATAAAAAAATTGATTTAAATTTTCAAAAGTATAAAATTAGCCGTTGACTAACGGTTGACTAAACGACACGTGACTTGTCACATGCCGTTTTCCGTTAGAATTAACGGAACAGGACCAATTATGGTAAAAAAATTAAGGTTTTGGGATCAAAAGTGTTGAGCCCGTAAAGCTCAGGTCCAAAAGTGAGAATGACCCTATCTAGTGGGACAAAAAGTGAGATTTTGCCATAATTTTTGTATATATTGTACATGTAAAAATGAATTTGGGGCGTTAATTTGTAAAGATAAGATGTAAACTGTAAATTTAAGTAAGTTGTTATATGAACCATAAATTTAATGGATATAGTATGAATTATTGATTTTGTGTTAAATAAGATTCAATGATTGTAAAATATAAACAAGACTAGTGATGGGTATTAAATTTGTCTAATACATGGTTTAATGAATTAAATTTACTATTAATTAAGTTGACTACATATCACTAAGTACTTTCATATTTTCTGAACTTTTTTACATTTTTTATAAAAACAAATTTATCAAAACATAGTATGTATGTTGTAACTTATTAAATATTATTGCACCGTGATCTTATATGGGTTGGTGATGGGTTTTAAATGGGCCCAACACATGATTAAATTGCTTATATAAATTCATTGTTGATTTTTTTTTTTTTGAGGTAAGAATGATAAACTATTATTAAGTAAAATAAATCAAATACAAGTAGACAACGGCTCATCCCATGCATCTTGTGGGGTTTGAACCCATGACCTCTAAATCATGGGGTCTCAGTTTCGTGATTTGAGTTAGGCCTCGTTGGCAAATTCATTGTTGATTTAGTTGTACTATATATGACTAGCTACTTCTACATTTCTATATTTTTGCATTTTTTATTAGAAACAAATTTCCCAAATTATATTTAGTAAATTAACAAATTTTCAAATAAACGAGCTAGAAACGAAAAGAAAAAGAAGAATTTTATAAATAGTTTAAACTTACAATTCATATATAACCATATTAAATTCTTTTCTTTTCTTTTTTTCTTTTATTAGATCGATGGCAAGCAATTTTATTATGAATTCAATAAATATATCAAATAACAATATCTAATAATAGTTTATAATAAGCTAACATGTATGATTAATATAGACAAAATAAATATTATTGTTGTTAGGATTGAAAATCCACAATTCAAATCTACAAAAAATTATGGAAAAATTAATTGCACAACTATTCATCTCACAATTTGTTTTGAAAAATATAGTATTTTATATGCGTAACGAGTTTTTTCTTTTGTAATTTAACAAATGAATTTTAATATACATGATTATTTTCTAAAATAAGGAATAATACAAATTTAATCGTATCAATAAGTTGTATTAAAAATATTATCATCTTATTATTATTTGAAAATTTTAATTTTTTAAACAAGAAATATAAGAAAATGGTTACAACTAATCAGATCCAATCCGTTTTTGCACTCAATAATTAAAATCTATTTTAAACCCAACCCATTTTAGATCTGACCAAAAACTGGCCCGCACTGTCCATTAGACATCAATAATATTGATATTTTTAGGAGCATATGTATAATTTTTTAAATAACAAAGATAATTTCTACAAATAGATCGTATGTCAGTGGGCGTTATGTAATTCTCCCTTTGTTTTATGATCAGTATTTCTTTTCCATGATATCGTTTCATCTACATAATGTAGGTATAGATGATATTACATTTTGTATATTAGAAAAAAAGTTGAGGTAAGAGTTTGACTATTTTTCTTAAAATAATATTGTCATGTATTGATGTCTATAGTTTAATTGTTTTTCAAGTTTATTATTGAAAAATAATAAATTAAAAATAGGGTAAAATACACTTTGCCTCCTGAACTAATTGTAACGTAACATTTAGCCTTTTAAAATAACAAATATAACACTTATCCCCTACAATTAATTTTTTTGACAATATTCACCTTATATATATATATAGTTCAAATAATTTTTTTACTAATTTTGTATTTTAAATTTAATTAAAATTTTCAATTGAAAAAATATATTTAATTGTAATAAAGTAATATATGATTAGTGAATTAAATAGTTTAATTTTATTATATTTTACAAACTCAAAGTTAAGTAATAAATTAGTATAATAAATACACAAAAAAACATGAATTTTTTTATTAGTTTGGTAATAAAATTAAGTTACTTAACTTTTGGTTAAACATATATATTCAATTTCTTTTAAAATCATATATGAGTTGTTAGTTATATTATATTTGTTGTGTATCTATTATAATATATTAATTTGTACTCCACTTTTACTTTAAATTCTTTCCTCATTAAAAATAATTCGGTGATGATTTAATTTATAAAATGTTAAAATATATTGAGAATAATATAACTCAAAGTATGAGAGGCATTTTTGTCCAATCAAAAGAGTAAGTGTCACATTTATTAATTTAGAGGGGTAGGGGGTAAATGTTACATAAAAAATAATTTAGGGATGCAAAATGCATTTTACCCTAAAAAATATTTTGAAACTTTTTTGCACAAAAAACTATGGGCCCCTTTACTTTCTCGGATAGGATTATCTTAGGATAGATAAACTTGTAATTGAAGTGAGGATTAGTGATGTGCTTATTATATAATATTGTGTTTACAATGTTTGAAAAACTATCCTGATGTGTTGATTATTTAGTCTTATATTTACTAACATATTTTCTACTCATGATAAATGTAAGAAATGACAATAATACCCTAGTGCTCTTTCGAACCCAATATCACTATTGTTTACAAAAATAAGTCAACATGATTGTCTAATTATATTCCTATGAAATATTTTAATCGAACAAAAATGTAATATATAATATGCTTCGAAAATATTTTAACTGACTATCTAATTATATTTAATTGAAAATATTTGCAAAAACATAAGTCCTACGTCATTCCAGAACAAAATATTTTAACTGATCGTAATATTTAATATACCCACGAAATAAATTATTGAATGGACCAATGACATGGCAGAATAAAATATTTTAACTATCTAATTATATTCATGAACTGAGAAACTAATAAAAAAATATGGTGTATGCCTACCTAAGTCATGCCTCTCTGTTAGATACAACAAATTCTCAATATAGGATCCACAAAGTCTGAACAACTAAATTAATGTCACAATTTAAGTTAAAAAATAGTGAACATTCAATATTCAATGTCCCCACCGAAACTAAAATAGTTGTTCCATGTACAAAGAATACCATGGAATTATTAAACTTGACTGAAAAACAAACAGCCATGTCTGCAAAATACTCGATCAGGATGACAGTTAGTTAGAATTAGTTTAGTAGCAAGGCCTACAGAATAACAAGAAGTTAAACAACCTACCAGCTAGAGTGTTCACATGAATCCGCCCCGAACTCTAGAAAGCACAAAATACGCTTGTAAGAATTTAAGTTTGTCACATCTTACCATCTAACATAAGACGTACCATTCTAGCTCTCGCATCATCCGGGAGGCTAAAGAAGATATCCATTTTAATTAACAATTGCTCAGTCAGGTCAATACTTGGAACATTTCCCACTGCTTCGTATACATTTCTCAACTTCTTCATAATCATCAAACAATTTCTTAGCTAATTCTCCCACTTTGGTATTTGCAGTTTCACAAAAAGTATTCACAGGGACAACCAACCCATCATCAGATACACCCACCATCCTTTTTCTCTTTTTAGTTGTGCTCGTACTCTTCCTGTTGCTGGTGTAGAGTTGACAGTAGGATCAATGTTTTCCTTGTGTGTTTGGCGTATGATCAATGTCATTCTCGGTGAATCCAGATTCAGGGCACCATTATGCCATTGGGACATAAAAGTCATGACGGTCATTATTTTCAGGGGTATCTATTTCATTGACAATTTCATTGATGTCTTCAGCTTGCTCACCAGATGCTCGATCTTTGCCAAAGATTTCACACCAGGCAGGAAAAAATAGCCAAGATTTATAGCGCATTGTCCTCGTAGTAGGATCGAGCTGTAGATTTAAAAATTAATTTGTATCTCAGCATGATTATAGATATTTATTCACAATAATAAATATGACAAAATAGTACTTCTAAGATATGGCAAACAAAATAGACATTTTATAATTACCTTGGAATATTCCTTCCAAATAGTATTGTCTAACAGTTACCATACTTCGACTGTCATCCCATCTGAACCCACTCTTACCCATCATCCCGATCAAAGAACTGTAATACTTCTTCCATACATGTATTTTGTAGTTGATATGAGGTTCAGCACGAAGATCGCTATTTAGGAAATTGCTTGCATATAAGGGTCTCCAGTTGAGATAAGTAGGCACACCGAAATCTATTCTCACACTTCCAACCAGTGGTGACAGTTGTACGCAATACATTCACCAGTGCTTCTTCTTCCCGTAGTGTCCATGTTCGTCTAGTCAGTGCCTTATCTGTCTTACCCCTACAACGTCGTGGTTTGATTGTTCCTTCCTCATCATTTAGATTCATCTGTAAAAGAACACATACATCAAACCATCATCCCCAGCGTTGAATAAACCAAAAAATTGCATAAAAATTCAAATAATAAATAAAAAATAACAAAAACATAATTTGTAAACATAATTAAAAATATTTCATTCATAAACAACTTGACAAGAGAAACTAGAAATGGCAAACACAGTACAAACATGTTCGAAATATCCATGACATGTTAATGTAAAACATTGCAATTGTTCATGACTAAAAAAGAAAAAGAACAGTTTCAAGGCTTCACAATATGTTCCTATCAACGACTCATCCACTCATTATACATATTAGTTGCTAACTCATCACGCCATACTGTCCTTGCAGGATTTGTATCTATGGTAGACACAAACTCTGTTCCGACATCCATTGTGGTTTCACTTGGGTCTAGTATTTCTAGTTCCAATGGATCATCGAGCATTTCCATGCGCAAAAACTTATGTAGCAAACAACATGCCATAATTATACGATTATGCGCTTTGATTGGGTAATATGAAAGGCTTCTAAGAATCTCCTATCTAGTTTTCAACAAGCCAAAGGTTCGCTCTATCACGTTTTTTTGGCAGAGGCGTGTCCTGTGGACTTTGCGGTCAGCCACCTCCTTGATCGCATTCTTTTAAGATATCTAACACCTCGATAAGGTGTTAGAAAACCTTCTCCATTAGGATATCCATTATTACAAAGATAATAATTACCTACATACACATATGGTTATTTATAAAGATATTTGTCAATAGTAAAAAGGAAATGTTCAAATAGTTGCATAATTATTATTTATTTTTTGTGCAATGTTGACTTACCATTACGAACCTTCAACCCTGTGGGTTTATTAATAGCGTCCTGCAAAATACGACTATCAGCGGCACTACCCTCCCAACCACTCAACACATATATAAACTTGTTTTCTATATCTCAAACCCCTAGTATATTTACAAATATGTATTCTTTCCTATTTCGATATTTTCCGAATTAGCTACACGTACCTCCACATGGGTGCCATCAAATGCACCCAGACATCTCTATACAATTATATATTAAAGTAGGTTCAACCAACCGAAACCGAAACTAATCGTGGCATATAGCCATGTAATTCAAATGTCATATTATAATGGAGCATTAACATTGGTTGCATAATGTTAACAAACTAAAATATCACCTGAAACCATCAGCAGCGTGGATTTGAGCATCTTTCAAGAATTGGACTAAGGCGGGCCAATAATATCAAATGCAATCGTAGCACCAACCTCAACACAACATGGAAGTATTTACTTATCGTACGACCGCTTCGTATAAAGTCATGCTTGACTATACAATTTTTCTTATGGTGAGCGATCACACTCAAGAATATGGCTACTTGTTCCATTATAGTAACATGCCGTGTGGGTTTAAGTCCTCCCGATAATTCTAACAATTGACCAAATGCATTTCTTGTCATCCGTAGGTTATCCACGCATTTAACATTACTTATATCAATGATGTTGCGAAGATGTTTGACCTGATTTGGAATCCTAAAGTGCATTTATAGCGTCAAATACCAACGGAATTCATGAATCGAGAATGACGTTGACGATTTCGATAAACATAACAGAACAAATATAATGCAAACATAATCTCAACCGTTACAAGGCAATGATCCATGCACTAAGCAACACAACCGAATGCACTAAGCGGCATAAGAACACAACAGGCTAATGCACTAAGCAAATACATAATGACACTATTAAACCATAGCCACTGAGGCAAAGTCACAAAGACCAACTAGCCATAAAGGCTCATTCAGCCACCAAGGCACAATCCACTAAGGAAACAACAGCCGCCACGGCTCATCCGGGCAAAGGCAACACAGCCATAAAGGCACAATTAGCCACAAAGGCTCAAATCCACAAGGATTAATGCACAAAGCCATCGCACCAAGCAATCAATTGCAATAACATTTACCCAGAAACCAAACGCCTAAGCGAACAAACAAAACACAAAGCAATCGCACGAAGCGATTTTCAACAAAACCATTAAGCACAAAGCGATGTTCACACAGAAAATAATTTTCAGAAGCTAACCAATGGATCACACAGAATGAGAAATTTCCACAAAGAAAGTTATATGTACTTAGACAATTAACACAAGCACAAAGCCAAAAGATCGCACCAAGCGATAGAAAATGTATCACTGAAGATTTTAGCAAAAAACAATTTTTCTTGAAAACATATTCACCACGAAAAAACCCATTAAACAAGAAGCATGAACACTATAATAAAAAGACAAACATTTGAATCATGCAGAATTCCTGTAATCAATAAACTTTGAATTGAGAGAGTAAGAGCAACCTCTAGTACCACTAATTCTCAATAGCCGTTAATCATGAAGAATATGCACTAAAACAAAATCACCTAGAAACATTTTGCAACAAACTTTATAATATTTGTCATTGAAGAGAACATACATTCACACACACAGAGACCTTATGGAGAACCCAATCTCAACCCGGAAATAAAATTGACAGCAACATCATCATAATTTCCCAAAGAAAAAAAAAATATTGCATATTTAAGAAATAGTAGAAACCACAAAAAAATCGCACAAAAAATGGACGATCTTACCAGTGCGCCGGAGATAAAGAGCAGGGGATTTTACCGTACGAACATGCCGGAGCTAGAAATCTAACCCCGGCTCTGATACCACTGTTGAGTATTTTGATCAGCCGAATTTCGAACTTCCAATTTTAAATCCTATCAACTATTACAAAGAATACTTGGGTATAGAAACCCCTTATACAAATACAGCACAATAATACACAAGAATATAAATTACAGGAATAAATAGAACAAGCAAATATATCCAATAAGCACTCAGATCAAAGATTAAGATCTTAGTGCGTCAAAGCCTCAGATAGCCAGTTCCGGATTTACAGACCCAAGAGCCACACAGACTAGAGGCCAACAAACCCTATTTCACGGTTGCAGGACTTCCAAACAGAGCCACCAAGGCAAACGCCACAAAGGTTGGCCACTCAGGCTATTAGGTTATCCTAGGGCCACTAAAGCTTCGGATCCACAAAGGGTCAAGTAACCACAAAGGTTAGGGTTCACGAAGAACACAAGAGAAACAGTATGAGAGAAGAGATGAGGGCTTAACTTTCGGTGGGTCAGAGCGGAGCGGCAGCAGGGCCAAAGGGGGTTTGGCCCTACCTTAAGAGGTCATGGGCCAAAATTCCAACATATAGCAACAAAGATCTTCAAACGCTTCATTCGATCCATCTTATATACGAGCAAATGATAAAGGCCAAAAAAAATATATAATTAATTTTTAGAATTCTTACAATTAGCCAACAATAATAAATTCAGCAATTAGTGTCTTCAAGTAAAATTTCTTCAAGAATAATTGCACTAAATATGGTTGAACAATCAAAACAAAACACAAAGCATACGTTTCATGAAATGCCTAAATGTAGCAATACAATAATACACAAAATAGTTTATCACATAATCATTAACTAGTTGTTAAAACGTGGCAGAGGGTGTTCTAATCATACAGGTTAGTGCAGTTAAATGATAATCTATATGGTTCAAAACATGAATGAAATTTAAAGAGAAAAAAGCAAAAAAAAAAAAAAAAAAAAACACCATACATATATAAACTACAAATTCAAAAGAATTATATAGTAATGAGGCAGACATAAAAAAATTAAGAACATAGCATGAAATTGACTTGTTACTTAGTAAGAAAAACCAAATCTACTTAAATGCAGGTTTTGCAAAATTAATTCAATCTTAATGGGTTAGTTTCGGATATTGGTGGAAACCAAACATACGACGGTGCACTTGTAATTGCAAAAGTTGCTCTGAAGTTGTGACCGTAAGAAACAATGATGTGATTTATGTTTGCACTGATTTTTCTCTATAGAATTTGATCAGAAGCAGCATGCTATTTGTTACAATTCATGTAATTTGCCTTCAAGGCATAATATAGTTGTTTTCTCTAGAGTATTAGGCAAGATTTTATAGAGGTTTAGAGAAGAAATCTTAGAGAACAACATCTTTCTAATTGATAGCAATTTTCTAGATAAATTCAAGTTGGCATATGTTTTTTTTTTTTTTGTTTTTGAGGAAAAGAAGTAATATTATTAAATGCTGAAGTCACCACCAAAAGGTCAATGTCGATGAAAATTAAGCAAGTCACCCTCCTGAACACTAATAGCATCCTTAGTAAGGTAGTGGGCAACAGAGTTCCCTGTTCTACGGATACAACAACGAAAAGAGCATGCAAGAAAGGATTGGCTAAGGATTTAGGGCTCATTTACTTGGGCTTACACTACCAAAAAAAAAAGGTTTTTTAGGGACAGATGTTCCGACGAAATTTCTGACAAAATTTCGTCACTCATATTGTCCGATGAAATTACTAATAGTTTTCGAACCAATGAAAGACCATCTGAAAAAGGCACTTCGAAAAATATTTCCAACAAAATGAATATCTGTTAGAATATTTGTGACGGTTTTAGGACGGTTTGTTATTGTCGTCGGAAAATTTGTCCACGGGACGAAAAATTAGTATTTTATTTGGGAAGGATTTTGGAATGAATTTTCGGATAACAAATAAAAAATTCCGACGAATTTCTTTTTAGAAACTTTTTATATTATCGTCAGAAAGCTTGTCGGTAAATTAGTCGAAAAAATTATTACGTATATTTTGTCCTTGGAAATATTTTTGAAAATCGTCCCAAATTATTTCAAAAATTGCAATGGATATGGAACGAAATTCGGGACCGAATATATCACAATTTTTGTCCCAAAATTCTTCTGATGTAATTTGCGATACCTGTCATCACAAAATTCGTCCCAAATATTTTCGACAGTTTCCATCCCAAAATCTATCCCAAATGTTTATTATGTTTATAAAAGAAAATTATAAAATTTTAATATTATTAAAAAAAATAATTTTTTAGGAACCATATTTTCTCTAATAAAAACATAATTAAAAAAGTAAATAGTGTCATGTTACAAAGTGCATAATTCAAAATTAAAATAAATTATAATCTAATCCTTCTGGCTCGTCTGAAAGCTCAAGGTCAGCAACATCCTCGGCTGCCGGATGTGTTGCTCCCTACATAGATATTTGAATAAGCAAGAAGTTCTTGAATTTACGACATTAATAAAAATAATTAACAATATAAAGTTTAAAATTTACTTACGAGTTTTTTTTTATGCATTCCAACTGAGGAGGACCCGCCACGGTAGACGATGTTGGCTGCTACAGGGTTGGCCACCCAATTAGCCTTATTCTTGGCCAATGTAAGAGTGAAAACTTCGATCTTATTTGTCGGTGTGAATACTGCTATTAGTATTTAAGTACAAAACTTGTTTTTATTTGTTTATTAGGGCGAAAAAAAAGAAAGAAGATTGAAGAACTTATCAAGGCTCGACAAGGGTGATGAACTTATGTGTCTATCGAGGTGCTGTAGGTGCTTGTGAAACGGATAATAGGCTGGGGAAAGGTGCAATGGATCCCCAAACTTATAAGTATGTTGTTATAATCAACCATCATTACACTACATAAATAAATCGAACCATCTGATTTAAAATTCAACCGTTAGATACGATCATCTTGATCTCATATTACTTTTCGTTGAGTTTCACATAAATCCGACTTGCCGATGTAGATATCTCGTATTTGAAAAAATTATGTTAGTTTTCTAGGATGAATACGGATGATATTTTTTGATAGATTTTTTGACTGAGTTTCCGACGAAATGTGTGAATTCATTCCAATTTCGTTCCAAAATAGTCGAAAAACTGTTTCTTATTTTAATTCAAAAAATTAAAAAAAATTCAAAATAATTATATTTAGGACCCATAATTGTTCATCATTGAGTAGTAAATCGTTATTACAATACAATTGAATAGAATATAAAAAATAATAAATTTTTTTCATGTTTACAAAACAAGAATATGAAAATTGAATATTACAACTTACAAGCATGTTGTTATAATCAACCACCTTACACTACATAATTCAATCGAACCATCCGATTTGAAATCCAACCGTTAGAAACGATCATCTTGATCCCATATTATTTTTCATTGAGTTTCACATAAATCCGACTTGTCGATGTAGATATATCGCATTTGAAAAATTATGTTAATTTTCTAGGATGAATACGGAGGATATTTCCGACTGATTTTCTGACTGATTTTTGATTAAATGTGTGAATTCGTTCTAATTTCGTTCCAAAACGATCGGAAAACTATTTTGTATTTTAATTCAAAAAATTTAAAAATTCAAAATAATTTTATTTAGGACCCATAATTATTCATCGTTGAGTATGAGAGACCCATAATAATTATATTTAGGACCCAAATTAATGGATATGATGTAACTAATATAAAAAATTTGAAGGTTTAATTTAAAACTTAATTTGAAATGTAGGATGGATAAGAGTGAGAACACAAATAAGAGAGAACTTCAAATTTATATAGTTTGTAATGGATTTTCCGACAGATTTGATACGAAATATGACCATAATAATATAGCCGTTGGAATATAGCCGTTATTCAATTTTCCGACGATTTTTGCAATGATTTTTTTGACGAAATTTTAAAAATATATAACCGTTATAATATAGCTACTTAAAAATAGCCGTTAGACGATTTTTGACGACGTTTAGGATGCATTTTGCGACGATACAATTTAGTCATGAGAAGATAGCAGTTCCAATTTTCTACCACCATAATCCGTCGGAATAAGTGTTCCAAATATAACATTTAGGGACGAAAGTTGGGACGACAAGCTTTCAAAAATTCTTTTTGGAGTTTTACCATCGCAACAAAATTAAACTATGGCAAACTCCGTTGGAACTCTCCGACGGTTTATGTGCCGTCGGAAAAATGATCACAGAATGCAAAAAAAAATATTTTTCCGACTAAATTTGCGACGACTAGCAACGAAAGTATTTTCACTTCCTAATTTCCGACGGAATTTGCGAGAACGGGTTGTAGTGTCCAACGGATTGAGCAATTTTTTCATTTATGGAAGGATTCCGTCGGAAAGAAATAAAATGCGTTGCAAAACCATCGGAAGTTGGGAGGGATTTTGTGACCATTACGAACTGTCAAATCGTCGGAATAAATTATTTTTTTTGTAGTGTTATTAGGGTTGATATCCCAAACTATCCTTAACAAGGTTTTGTTTACTTAACCCTAAAAACCAAAGCCTTCAAGCAAATATCATAATTCAAAATCTTACCTCTACTCACTAAAATAATGAGTTGATCTTGGCAACGAATGTAAACTAAAGCAGCTGGACCGTGATAATTGATCAGAGAAGAAAAATCGGCAACCTACAACAAGTTCGAACAGAGCTGAAATATTTTTGTGAACAAGCAGATATTTGACAAATCCATTTAAAAAGTTTGATTATAATTTTCTCAAAAATCATAACCAGAAAATGATATCAAACCTTGTTTGAAGAGGCGGCGTTTTTGTGAGAAGAGAAAAACAAAGCTCAAACTTACTCCAATGTTGAAGGAAGAACTTGGGGGAATAGAGAGAGAAAGGAAATTGCCAGCGTAGAGCTTTATTCAGTAATTGATTGGGGAATTAAATTTACATATGAGCGTTTCTTTGGAAAATATGGCTAAAAGTGGAGGATGGGCCAACAGGATTGGTTAATACCACCAAGTGAGTCTTGATTGGAATCACTCCAAAATTCTAATCTGTACTGGGCTTAGGTATATAATAATGGGCTATGTAAAATTAACGTAAACAAAAAATTGATAAAGATAATTTGGGATATCAATCCTAATAAGCCCAAGTAAATGAGCCCTAAGTATTGCTATATAGTCTTGAATGTTAAAACATAATCTGATGTATGTAATGCTTAGAGGTGACTTATACATATTGCAAAATTGCCACCAAAACACAGACTAGATTGTGTGTAGTGGGTCGCATTGGCCAAACAACTCTAGGACTGGATTGGCTCCATGAAAATGTGAGCTGGAACTCAAGCCTGCTTGAGACCTGCCTAGTCTAGTGGCCCTGGACCACCAGGTCCTGGCCCGAACCTTGATGAGGCTTGCAGGACCTTTTTTAAAAAAAAAAAAATACATGCCATATAATTTTTATTTTATCCAATTGAGGTCCACTTAGAGGCCTGAGACCAACCATGAGCAGTAATAGATTAGTCTTGGGTCTGGGTCGGGCTTTTTTGAGTCAATCTATGCTTGTCTTGGGCCTACCCGGCCGCCTATGCACCTTGAAATGGAGAGGTGTTGATATACAACTCTAATTCATTGGTGGTTGAAGAGCTACTACACTGGTTCAGCCAACCAATGCAACGAAGAGTGGCATTCATTTGATCAAAATTGAAGAAGCAATTTAAAATATCTTATAAAATATTTAAAAACTTTTAATATATAACAAAGTATTTGACAACTGTTTTATTTTCAGAAAAGCTCCAAAAATAAGATGCTATTAACTTATAAATATTTTTAAACATTAAGAAACTTCTAACTTATTTTAAAGTTCTTAACAGACTCTTGTAATCAATTATAATACTAACATCTTATCGTCAACTTTGTCGCTTAATTTTATCTAAACACTTCAAAAACTTATTTTATATGATATTACATGTGGAAGTTGTATATTAAGGAAAAAGGTTAAGGTAAGAGTTTGACTATTTTTCTTAAAATAATATTGCCCAGTATTAGTGTTTATAGTTCAATTGTTTTTCAAGTTTACTATTGTTAAGATATAGCAGCACTATAAATTTTGAGAAACGATAAATTAAAAAATAGAGTAAAAAACATTTTGCCCTCCTGAACTAATTGTAATATAACATTTAGCCTCCTAAAATAATAAATATAACATTTACCCCCTACAATTAACTTTTTGAACAATGTTCACCTTATATTATATATATAGTTCAAATAATTTTGTATTTTAAGTATAATTAAATTTTTATAAATGAAAAAATATATCTTAATTGTAATAAAGTAATATATAATTAGTGAATTAAATAGTTTAAATTTTACTACATATTCAAAGTTAAATAATGAATTAATACAATAAATACACAAAAACAAATCATGAATTTTTTTTATTAATTTGGTAATAGAATTAAATTAATAACTATTTATTCTTTTAGATAAAATTGGGTAATTACATATCGAATTTTTGAATATATATTAAATAATATGATAAAATATTTATATTTATTCATTTTTTCCTAAAACTATTTAGCTTTTGGTTAAATATATATATTTGTCAAATTCTTTTAAAAAGCATATATGAGTTGTTGGTTATATTATATTTGTTGTGTATCTACTATAATATATTAATTTATACTCAATTTTTACTTTAAATTCTTTCCTTATTAAAAAATAATTTAGTGATGATTTAATATACAAAATACTAAAATATATTGAGAATAATATAACTCAAAGCATGAGGGATATTTTTGTCCAACCAAGAAAGTAAGTGTTATATTTATTAATTTAGGGGGAGTAAATGCTACATCATGTAATTTAGAGGGGCAAAATGCATTTTACCCTAAAATATATTTTGAAACTTTCTTTGTAGAAAAACACTAAGTATTGCTAGTATACTCTTTAATGCTAATAGGTAATTTGATGTACAAAATGGTTAAAAGTGGTCCATTAGAAATACTGCAAAATTGCCACTAAAGACATGACTAGATTAGAGATCAAGATGCGTAGTGGGTCACACTGGGCCAAACTAGCCCCGGATTGGATTGACCGCATTAAAAAGTAGGTTGGATCAGCTCAGGCCCACTTGAGACCGGCCTAGTATAGTGGCTCTGGACCACTGGGTCCTTGGTCGGGCTAGCAGGGTCTTTTTGTTTTTTTCAAAAAATAATGCATGACATATAATTTTTATTTTACTTAATTGAGGTTCATTTAAAGGCATAGGACCAACCATGAGCAGTAGTGTGTTGGTCTTGGGTCTGGGTCGAGCTTTTTCGAATCCATCTGTTCTTGTCCTGGGCAGGCCTGGCCGCCTATGCACCTAGAACTGGAGAGTTGTTGATATACAACTCTAGTTCATTGATGGTTGAAGACTCACTACGGCCAACCACTGCAACGAAGAGTTACACTTATTTGATCAAAACTGAAGAGCAAAGCAATTTGAAATATCTTATAAAATATTTAAAAAAATTTAGAATATACCAAAATATTTGATAACTGTTTCATTTTCAGAAAAGTTCTAAAAATAAGATGCTATTAACTTATAAATATTTTTAAACATTAAGAAACTTCTAACTTATTTTTAAGTTCTTAGCAGACTCTTATAATCAATCATAATACTAACATCTTATCGTCAACTTTGTCGCTTAATTTTATCTAAACACTTCAAAAGCTTATTTTTAAAGTAAATTTTGACAACTCATAAATTTTAAAAAATATTTAATAAAATGTAAGAGCTTATAAAAATCTTTTAAATAAGTTTATTCAAAAATCCTCTTCGAGTGACTTTGCTAAAATATGGGCCCGGGTCCATTGTATTTGGGCCTCATCTTATTTCTTAATTCACTAAATGGGCCTATCTATTGGGCTTGAACTTCATATGAAGCCCAATTTAGCTGACTGAGCCTCTTTGCTTCAAGTTCAACAGGAATTCCCACTATAAAACTCTGGCCCAATTAATATACGAACAACCTCAAATGGGATAATTTTATAAAAAATAAAAATATTTATATATTTTGGCCTAATTTTAAAAATGTCAATTTAGTTTACCTTATTTTAAATGTTTATAAGCTAAGCATAAATCACAAATACTTATAACAAAGGTTATAATTGTAATTACAACTATATCATATATTCAAAAGCAAAGCTTACATAAATATTCCTAATAAACATTACACTAACACCGCTCAGGGGGTGTAGCTATAAATTTACAAAAGACGGGAAGTGTTTGTGTAATTTGGCCTAATATCAGAAGGTGCAAATATAATTTTCTCTTTAAAATATCCTATAAAATAGGATAAATTACAATGAGCTCCCCTAATGTTGGCGTAATTACGCATTCCATCTCGTTGGTTGGAAAATTATTAATACCTCGTTGATTTGAACAGTTGTCCAACAATTAGCCTAATTTGTCAGTCTCTTTTAGATTTCTATATATTTTTATGATAAACTGATCAAAAAGCTTTTGTGGATCATGAATTATAATTTATTATTTTATAAATTTTTCTAAAATTTTTTGTTGACAAAGCAGACAAATTTTGATAGTTTTTTTAAAATTTTCAATCCACCTCGTCCTTTTCTTTTAATTTATTTTTTAAAATAAAAAAATACAATAAGAACAAAGTTGACAATTCCAAACATCCATCCAAGGATTACAATTTCGTCAAACATCAAGATGATATTGATAATTTTTTAAACAACTAAAAGTATTTGTAATTATGTTAAATTCCAGAAGAGCACGTTGTGATATACCCTATAAAGTATTACAAATTATTTGAAAAAGTTTTTGAGAAAAGAGTTTATAAAATAGAAAATAAGATGTCAAAAAATTATAAGCTCTCTTGAAAAAGAGTAAGATGTTCATGACTTATTTTTAACAAGTTTATTTTTAAAAAAATAATTACGAAATAATCTTACTACCAAGCATTTTATAAGCTTTATTTGTCTCATTTTATTCAAATATTTCAAGAACTAAATTTTAAAATAATGTTTAACTATTATAAATTCTAAAAATATCTTGCAAGATATCTAAGATCATACAAAAACGGATGAACTTATAAGATTTTTTAAATAAATTTAGTTGAACACTCTTTTAGTGAGATCAATAGGGTCCAAAAACGTTCCAATAAGTAAGACTTCATTTTGAAAACCAACTCGCTTAACATTAGAATGATTGGTAGTTCGTATTCGAGATCTATTAACTTATAACTTTATTAAAATTTTAATAAAAACTAAAAATGCTCGTATCCAAATACTTCCTTCAATACTTTTTAAGTATTCACAAATTTTAGTTTCATAAATGCAACCTCAACTTTAACTGTAATCTTTAAGTTACTTATTTTTAAAGGTAAATTACACTCTCTTTTTTTTTTTCCTGAAATTAGGCATAATTATAAATATTTTTGTATTATTTGAAAATTAGAAATACATTACCTTAATAAAAAAATAATTATGTTGTTCCTAGCTAGATGGTAAAGTAAAAGTTACTACTTTATCCTTACAATTTTATTTTTTTTTAAAATAAGGTTGTAAAAAATGTCAATTTCTTTTAGATTCGGTAAAGATCAGATGATTTTCAAAGACATCCTTCACCGATCCATTAGATGAGAGAGGTCATTCAGTGTAAGACCTGAGGTAGACGAACAATTCACTATCAGCGGTTCCATACGTCAATCCCATTCTGAATGAGCTAATGAAAGCAAGAATCTAAATAAAAGTGGTATCTGAGGCCAGATCAATTCTCTCTTATCTTGGATTTAGTGTGATTCCTGACTTCTAGGATTTCCACCCATCTCTCTCTCAGCCTTATGGTGCTGCTCCATAGACCTTGGTGAAGAGAAATCTGCGTCACCCAGGGTGTTAAGCTCGTTTATGGTTAAACGTTGGCCTTCCACATAAAAATATCTTAGAGAATTTTAAAAATTATATAAAATTATTATTCATAATTGAAAATAGTATTTTCGGTAATTTACTATAAAATTGAATGAAAATCTAAAGAAGGCTAACAAAATGAGCTCGTTGTTATATGGACGTTAAAATCAGTAGATATATTTGTAATTTTTCAAACAACAAAAAGATATTTATAATTATATCAAATTCTAAAGGGTGGTTGTAATTTACTCTATTTTTAAATGATATATATATGAATTTCATGAATTAATTTTCCTTAAATAGTACCATGCTTTTCTCATATTAAATTTATTCATTTTAGGAACTGGGAAGGATAATATAATATAATATTTTAATGTTTAATTTTAAAACTATAATTTTTTAAAAAGAAATTCTCATAAATAACAACTTATGTTTCTTTCTTTTTTTTATAGAAAAATATGACATTTGAAAAAGGGTTAAATACACATTGCACCCTACATTTTACTTGTGGCAGCAATTAACCCCTAAATTAATAATTGTAATACTTATCTCTCTAGAATAATTATTTAACAATATTGTTCTTAAAATATATAAACACATATTGTCGTGCAAAGGATTTTTCTTTTAATATTTTTCATTTTAAATTCAATTAAAATTCTCTTAAATGAAAAAATTATATTTTAATTACAATAAAGTAAAAAAATTAGTAAATTAAATATTTCAATTTTTATTACATTTTATAAATTTAAAGTTAAGTAATGAATGAGTAAAAGAAATACACAAATATAAAAATGAGTTAGTTACATATAAGTTTTTAAATATATTTTCTTTAAAAAAATATGATAAAATATATTAACTCATTTTTGTTTCCTAACAAATTAATAAAACTTTTTGGATAATTACACTCCCTCTTTTGTAATTTGATGTAATTATACGTAGACTTCATGTGGCTAGTATCCTTGAGGTTTGCTTCCGTATAACAAATAAGACCCTAAGTTGATCAAAATTCACCCAATTTACTGATATTAATAAAAAAATGGATAAAAATTCATGTTTACCCCAATTGACTTATTACTGATTTATGGCATGTCAAATTACTTTTTTAAATCAAATTACCCTTATACATTTTCACATATTAATGATGAGAAGGTATGTCATCACTGTTATAAGAGTATAGTCATAAAAATTTTGTTTAACCTGCAAATACGTCAATGATGTGCATGAAATAAATTGA
Organism: Sesamum angolense; assembly: GCA_034509725.1. NCBI lineage: Eukaryota > Viridiplantae > Streptophyta > Magnoliopsida > Lamiales > Pedaliaceae > Sesamum > Sesamum angolense. The sequence goes on from JACGWL010000585.1 coordinate 145,779, forward strand.
CCCAAAGAGGTCCAAGTGGTCCCAAAAAAAAAAGAAATCAAAGGTCCATGATACCCATCGAGAGACACAGGACATCCCACGCCCATAACAATCCCAGGAAGCCAAAGATGGCCCAGTCCACAGTCTAATTAGGTAGGCCCAAAAGCTCAAGAAGAGGAAAGGAGACTTGGGACATTCCCAGACTCTAGGCCTAGAACATTCCCCGGACTCGAGGCTTGGGACATCTCTCGACTCAAACCATGATCAAGGCCCACCAAAAGATTCGGCCCAAAAAGCCCACACACATGGTAGTCCACTCTTCCACATAGCACCTCATCAACCTAGGTATCAGCAGCTACCTTGGGCCATGTCATCCCTAAAATGACAAAACAGGTAAGGAATGACTCCTTGGAGGCTAGGACTCCCTGGCGGCTAGGGCTTCTTGCAGGTGAGGGATCTCCCTAAACTAAAGAAAGATTCCTACTTCTAGCTATGGATAAGGATGACTTATCCCTCATTCTAACTATCCCAACCAACTTCCCCAAGAGTCTCAGAAGGGGGATAGACCCCCAGCAGACGAGGGCACTCCCTCTATAAATACAGCTTTGGTCTTCGACACGAAGGACACTTTTCCTCACACATACCGTTACTTTGAAAAGACACCCTTCACACATCTCTCACGTTGCTCTCACTCTCTAAATTATATTTTAAACTCTTTCTAAGTATATTATCAAGTGTTCTTACACTTTTCACCAATCTTATTCACTATATCACAATTTTCCATCACATTCACTTACTTTTTCATTTTAATTCATCTCAAATCCATACTAACTTGGGCATCGGAGTTCTAACTCCTTTTTTGCAGTCTATCCTTCAATATGTGCATTCACTTCAGCCCAAGCCTTGAACGATTGTCCAAATCTATTGAACCCGTACGTTTTTTGCACGCATCAATTGACGCCGTCTGTGGGAACACAGAGTTAAAGACGTGAGTAACAATGAAAACACCTAACAACACATTGAATAAAGAGAAGGCCATGGGGACAACTAGTAGCGCCCAGGCCCTACAGGTCCTGCCAAGGCATCCCTGATCCCCGCCAGTGGGATGACAGTCCCAGGCCCTCTGATCCGCTGACTGAGCCTCCACACCTCAGTACCTCCTCAAAAACTAAGCCCTACTCCTAGGCAGGCATCTCCCTCAATGAATAAATTTTTACATACAAGCTTTCCTCAGGGAGTATCTGTAATATTTTTATTTTAATAACCTTGGAGGTTTATTTTACCACCTTTAATATGTTAACATGTGCCTTCTTGTAAATATTTCACGAGGGAGGCATCCTTTTCAAACCTCTCACATTAAAGCCCTGCTCCTAGGCAGGCACCCTCTCATAAAAAATCTTGTCTTTCACACAGGCACAAAGACCCTCCTTTGTGGAGACACTCTATCCCTCCTTTGGGGAGGTACCTAGGTCCGTCTTTGGGAGATTTGTAAGCTTTGTCCCGTGCAGGCATCAAAGCCTCATTCGCAGAGGCATATAAGCCCTACTTCCAGCGGACACCTTATTCTTCTTCCGGAGAGGTTCCTAAGTCCTGTTTTAAGGAGGCCCCCCTCAAATAAGCCCTCATTCGAGGAGGCATAATAATTTTGCCCCGTGCAAGCCCTTTTTGTAATAAATACATATTTTTATTATTTAACATTCTCTTGTAGAAAAATAAATCCCTACATTGGAGTAGGCACAAAAGGCACCGGTTAAGCCCTCCTCCGTGGTGGCACCTTCATAAAAAGCGCTGCTTCATATAGGCATGAAGTCTTTTTTTTCTAAGCATGCTTATGCTAATAATTCTTTGCAGGAATTCCTTTTTCGGATCGCACCTCTGAAGACATCTACTCTAATGAGTGTCGAAATCTCCACTCTAATGGCTACTAATGTGCATGAAAATAAATTGACCTAAAGAGGCCCAAGTGGCCGAAAAAAAAGAAGAAAGAAATCGAAGGTCCATGATACTTACCAAGAGGCCCAGTACATCCCATGCCTATAACAACCCCTGGAGGCCAAAGATGACCTATTCCATAGTCTAATTAGGCACGCTCAAAAGCTCAGGAAGAGGAAAGAAGACTTGGGACATCCCCAGACTCTAGGCCCATGACATCTCCTGGACTCGAGGCTTGGGACATCTCCCGACTTGGACCATGATCAAGGCCCACCAAAACATTCGGCCCAAAAAATCCACACACGTGGTAGTCCACACTCCCTCATAGCACCTCATCAACCCAGGTGTCAACAGCCACCTCGGATCACGTCAGTCCTAGAATGACAAAACAGGTAAGGAATGACTCTTTGGCAACTAGTACTCCTTGGCGGCTAGAGCTTCTTGCAAGCGAGGGAGCTCCCTAAACTAAAGAAAGACTCCTACTCCTAGCTATGAATAAGGACGACTTATCTCTCATCCCAACTATCCCAATCAATTTTCCCAAGAATTTCGGAAGGGGGATAGACCCCTAGCAAACGAGGGCACTCCCTCTATAAATACTGCCTTGATCTTCGACAAGAAGGATACTTTTTCTCACGCCCGGGTACTCTGAAAAAGACATCCTTCACACCTCTCTCACACCCCTCTCACTCTCTAAACTATATATTAAGCTCTTTCTAATCACATTATCAAGTGTTCTTACACTTTACACCAATCTTATTCACTATATCATGATTTTCCATCACATTCACTTACTTTTTCACTTTAATTCATCTCAAATCCATACTAATTTGGGCGTCAGAGTGCTAACTCCTTTTTTGCAGGTCCATCCTTTAAGATTTGTATTTACTTCGGGCCAAGCTTTGAACAACTGTCCAAATTCATTGGACCCATGCGTTTTTTGCATGCATCAGTTAATAATAAATCAATTGAGGATATTTATTTTTCATTCAATTTTTTTCATTAACATCAACAAATGCAATGAATTTTGACTAACATATGGACCTATTTATTAGACGGAAGTAAATTTCGGGGTTACTAGATTTAATTTTTTAAACTATAGAGAGACTATGAGTAATTACACTAAATCTCGATGAGAGTATAATTATCTCAATATCTTTTGGACTACAAAATATATATATATAATATATATATATATATAATAAAAGAAAAATATTGTTAAATACTTACTCCTTAGAACAATATTTATTTCTAAGGAGTAAGAATCACATATTTAGTTTAGGAGATAAATGCTAATTTGAGGATAGTTCATAGATCAAAGTGTATTTAATACTTTAAAATATTATATACTTAGCTTAAGTATCTTTACTTTTTTAATGAATAGTTTAAGAGAGCTTCAAAATTTAAATTCTGGTTTGCCATGCTTCATACTTGTAATTTATAAAATAATTTTGAATTAGTTATTTAATGAAATTCTTTAAACATATTTCAATTGCTTTTACTCCATAAGCTTATAAATTCAGCCAAACATGTTGAGCGATAAAATAAACAAAAAAATATACAAAAAACAATTAATAGTTTCATATATTTGCATCAGAGGACCAATAGTTTCATATATTTCTAATATGAGAACTATTACACTCAAAACGAGCTCAAGCAAATAAAATACATTTGTTATAGCTACAAGAAACTAGAAGAAAAATAATAAAATTAGAAAAAAAAGAAAAAAAATACAGGGCCATAATATTACATCCCAACACTTAGCTAAATTATATATATATATATATATATATTAAAAAAACAAAAACCAAAAAGAAGAGAGGAAGCTGGTCCTATGCTCATATCTTGAACCAATCTTCACACACAAATCCTCACTTGTATTCCAAAATCATGTTGTTTTCAGGAGCTAATCCAACACAAGCCCTGAAAATGTTCTCAAGCATTGCCCTTTGCTTTGAAAGTGCATTCACAACTGGTGTCCCTGGAGGTACCTGTTCAAAGACAATCACACATTCTCAATGAACACATATACTTATAGATACATACATACTTTAATTATATAAAACACACATATATAACGTCCCGTGACTTGTGTAGCCTCTGTTGCCACCAAGGTTTGTGTATTCTCTTACGTCTTGTGTTCAAGTGCAATCAAGAGAGTGTAGAAGAGCGATTTTGATAAAGATTTGTGTTGTGTGTACCATAACTTGGTTGGTTCGGACCACATGTTTTCTTATCATCAAATTTAGTGACATGAGTGGCCACACGGACAAGGGCAGTGTCAACCGTTGTTAACAATTATTATACTATTGTGTGTCCCGTCTAACTCGAACAGCTTCCTAGTTATTGTCAAATACTATGTAACAAGAATCATATTGCAGTGAATTTGTTATAGTTATATGTTTCTTGAAATGTACTTACAAGGGGGGCTTTTGATAGGTAGCTGAGGATGGTGGCGACGGGGTGGAAGGAGTGGAATTTGCCCTGCAAAATATTGATCCAGACAAGATGGAACTACATTATTTTCAGGGGGAAAAAACTAAAGGCAAGCCTGTACACCTTAAAACTAAAGGGCAACTAGTTAATGTTTAAAACAGCAGACCTCTCCTTCGGCTTTGAGCTGAATGCGGGTGCTGAGTTCAGCAAGGAGGACCAAATCCAGGATGATGGGAGCTGCGAGAAGAGAGTCCTCGCAAGTATTGTGCAAAACTATGGTGCTTTTCCCTCCCATGAATATCTCCGATGTGTACTCATCCATTGCTCTCTTGCTGTCTCCCACATACGGCACATACTACACAGATCCCACACGAATCAAGATTAAGAATCCACATTCTACTAACGAATACTAGTTCAAAATCGCCATGACAAACATTATAATTAGATTTGTGTGAAACAGTTGTCTTTCATATATACCTTAATGACAACAACATGATCAGGGTGCTCGCCCGGTTCGTAAAGGATGCCGTTGCTGGCAACCATGTCGTCCACCACGTTACTCTTTGAGATCTCCTTGGACCGGAAAGTTTGTGGGGCAGATAGGTTCATCCCATCATTGTTTCCGAGATGGTTGTAGCTAACTATCGATGTCGGCTGTTACGCAAACAATTAAAACAAATTCATTTTCATGATCAAGTTTATTTGC